>JAPMOQ010038156.1:2106878-2143577 GCA_026543055.1 Argiope trifasciata | reverse complement strand
CATTGTGTTTTCTACTGAATTACTATCATTATGTTTATATACATATATATACGAAAATCTTCGTGAGTAATTGATGATTATGTCTGTTTCCCAGGAACTATTTTTTTTAATTCAACGATTTTTTTAAATTTACTCATAATTGTTATATTCTACATATCCTGAAACTCCTAACATAGCAGAATATTTTACAAGTAAAGAATGTAAGTAAGAATAATTAAATTTTGGAAGGTTTCTGTTTCATTTATTTGAAAAAGTATTCAGCTGTAAATCAGTATTAGAAAATTGCACTCTAATTGCAATCGGGGAAATGCTGGTCATTTTAATCTAGAATGTTTTTAAGATGGTGTATGAATCCCAGCTAATACTTTATTCACAGCTCACTATTATTCATCCTGACATTACCTATCACTCTCAAATAATGTTTATGTTCTAATGTTAATGAAAATGTCCTTCAAAAACAATGTTTGAAGGACATTTTCGTTCCATCTTGTATAAAGTGTTTCATATTATAGCATTACTTCATTCTTTTCGACAAATCCATTAATTATTTTTGCAATTTTAGATTCAATTCTAGAATGATTTTTTCTCTATCAGAGATCAAACAATTGTTAAATTAAATTAATTCTGTTGAAATTACAATTCAAAAAATAAATTTTTTTATATTTTAAGGGAAGATGCTATACATTGCAGAAATTTGCATTTCTCGGTTAATAAAATATTTTTTATGTAAATTATCTCCTTTTTATAGTTCAAACAGAAATATTCACTGTAAAGTTAATGGAAAACTTAATGAGATAAGATAAATATATGGAGATATTAACAACTAGGTACCTAAATTTTTATTTAAAAAAAAGAAAAATCAGTTATTACAATTTTTTAAAAATCTGTATTTTAGTGATATTTTACTCCTTATGGATTGCAAGATAATAGTTTTACAAAAGGCAAAAGCAGAAAATTTTAATCAATTATTAAAATAAGTAACAAATAAAAAATTAAATAATCATTTTACTCGCTTAATCACAATGAATTAATGTATGGTTAAAAGCAGAAATATTAATAAAAAGTTAAAGAAAAAGATACATAAATTTGATCTCAATTGATATTAACTTGGGAATTCTCAAAATAATAATTATATATAACCCAATATATAATTCGAATGTTTTCATTAATAACCTTGAATAAAAACATATTTATATTTTTTTCTTATAGATAAAGCTTTCATTGATTGACAAAAACTACACAAAATGTTATCAGATCCTGTATGACTTAAAGTTGTAATTGATTCTAATTAATTATGATACTTCAAGGCATTTTTATGTCATTTACAACTAGATTATTTCGGAAGGAAAAAAGATGCCACATTTTAATTTCATCAAAGAAAGAAGAATAAGCCAATAGCAAAATATCATTTTTTCAATTATTTTAAAACAAAAAATAGAATAAAAATGCATATTTCAGTATAAATGAAAAATAATTATGAGTCTGCCCACTGTTATTATCAGTTTAATTAAATTGTGTGAAAAGGACTAATAACTGTAAAAAAATTAATCACTAATTAATTAGATTTGTTTTTAAAAGTATTTTCTCCTGTACTAGATGAGTATTAATATGGTTAATGTATTTTTGTAAACACATGTCATCATCCCCTTCAATTAATTTGCTTTTTTTCTTTTTAATTGCATTCAGAGTGTGTCCGTTTTAGTCGCATGCACTCATAATGATACAAATGTAAATACAATCATGATACATACAGAAAATTAAAAAAAAATTATAAAATCACCATTTGAGCATAAAATTTGTAGGGCTTACTTTTGGGTAAACATGTATTATAAAGAACCATGCCATTTACTTATGAAATATAGGAATAGGGTTACAATAATAATTTTAAAGAAGAATAATGCACCATAATCATGAAAATTTTAATTTATTCCAGAAAATTTAATGACCACAGGCATGCACCTTAATGAATTTCGATGTTTATATAAGATTATCAAATATAATCCTCCTATCATAAAAATAAATTATTGGTGTTTTGAATTTCCGTCTTGATTACCTACAGATGATTTTTGCTTCGAAGCATAAGAATTTATGCGCATCATATAAAATAACTGAAATTTGGAATTCAAGGTAATTAAGTAATTTTATAGCCTTGTTAGAATTTTTGTTCATTTTTTTGATGCGAAAAATATTCATATTTAATGCTGTGTTATTATAGTTCAATTATACTCTATGATATTTTTTCGGATAAAAAATACATTTGGAACTAATAAATGCTTAAACATTCGGAAAATTATAAAATGCTTTCTATTTTTTAAGTTATAGAAATTTGATTTAGAATATTAGCAAATGCTGACATAAAATTATATCAAATGCATTCATTTTAATTTCTTTGGAATTTTGTTAATTTATTTCAGAAGTTTGAAGGAAGGCTAGTAAATTTCTGTAATTATCATTCAAATCATGAGGTTATCATGATCATTTACTATTTAAAGATAATTTAGTTTCCAGTTTTATGGTATTGTTTCAAATAGTATTTATACTGTGAACCATAAATTCTCCTAATATAGTTATTTTAAATGGTTTCATGTTTCGAATTCTATTGAATTATTAAATATTTCATTTTAGCAATTTTAACTTAAGCAGAAAAAGTAATTTAATATTGCCGCAATCCACGTATGTATGAAGTAGTTACAAAATCTTTGAATGTTATTTAAATTATCGATATATTTTACAGAAATTAAATATGAATGATCAAAAAGCTAGTTATTGTTTCGGGAAGTTTTTTAAGTTAATTTTAAAATAATTTAGGGAATGATTTGAAATTAATTAGGATAAATATTAAATTCCTATTAGTTTTGACTTAAATTCAATTAAAGAACCAATATTTAATGAATACCTCCAGATGTAATAACTATTAAACAGAAATGTCTGTTTCAAACTATTCGGAACACAAATAATTAAATATGTTGAATTATGAAATTTACAACATAATTATGTAGCAGTTCTGTTTAAAATGCAGTTTCTGAATTGATAAAGAAGTATAAATATTCATTAATTTCATATATTATTAATTGTTGTCATGAAAGCATACAATAAAGCTCATTGAAATTTATCATGCACAGTATCCGGATAAATAGCTATACGTAATAGCAGGAAAATCAGGATAAAATTTTTACCAAAGAATTTAAATCCAAATATAAGGTGTAACTTATTAGAAATGCGATAATCTTTTGCTCTAAAATAGTTATCATTGAAAATGTTGATTAATAATTATATAATTTGCCTTGTATATAATTGAATAATTAATACAAGTAAATACATCTGATGATCGGTTTTAAATTTTACATAAAATTGCTTTATACATTAGTTTTGAAAGGAAAATATTTCATATACAAATAAATGATCCCTGAAAGAAATATTTCTATTTCGACTCCCGACATAAGCGAGCAAAAGAATTTCTAAGAGCAGCCAATTTTTACAAGCAATGCATCAAGGAAACCAAAAAGAACCAATGTAATTGTGAAAAAAAGAGACAAGATCAAAATATAGATTACTTTCAGTTAGTTGGAGGTAACTCTCAGAAAGGATGAAAAAACATGAACATTACTTTCCGATTCTTATACATTTTTTTTTTCTCTCCTTCAAATAGCTACCGCCAAAAGTTCATGTATTGGCCTCAGAATCAGGCAGTAGCCAATCCATCAAAGTTTGGAGGCGTCGGCACCGCTGAGCGTCTGCATTTCGGCTGACCGCGTATTCCGATATTCGTTTTGGCGATTCGAAGTAATTATGAAAAAAATAATAATAAAAAAATGGTATAGAGAATGGGTAAAAAAGGAATCACGAAGAAAAAAAATTCTCCTAAAAATAACCATCACTTTTAGTTTTATATTAGTCTTGAAGAGGTTTTGTGGTAGAGCCAAGAGTACTATTACGAAAAAGGATTATTTATGGAATAAAATTGAGGACACGTGTACTATATTTCAATTAGGAAATATTAGTATATTCAGAAATTAAGCCAGTTTGTCTGCATTCATGAACTGTAAATGCAACGATGACTTTATGGGATTGGTGAAACCGTTTTCACTGACTGATCAGAGAAAATGGTGATTTATTACATGGATCATTATACATAAAGACGCCTTTCAATTATTATTGTTTCACATTTTTTGCATATGTAAATACATTAATCTATTAAATATACACATAAACACATACACCCACCCACACATATATAATACGAGATTAATCGTATAATAATCTCGAGATCGTATGATATCCCGTATAATAATATGACATTAATAAAATTGCTTAAAATCTCTCAAATTTCCATATTTTCTCTGGTTTTTCAAATTTCTACTAACTGTTACATTAACTGTATTAATTAATTTTTCAAATACTTATTCACCTTCATTTTCTTTTCCGAAGCAAATATACTTTCATGTGAACTGTAAAAATTTTAATGACATTATTGGCTTCTTATTTCTACTTTCGACTGTCAGCACTGAACAGTTTACGATAGTAAAAAATGAAATATTGAAAATTTTCAGTATTTTATTATTGACAATTTGATATTATTAAACAGTTTAATAATATTTTCTTATATAAGTCTTCTTGTCAAATTTTATTTTCCTTCATTTTTCCACAATATGATTTTCCCCGTTTGCCATTTAAATAGAATGCAATGTAACTAGTAAGTATTGTATTTTAGATATTTCAGTACTGAATTTTAAAATCAAAATTATATCCTTAAATAAAATAGATTTAAAATCTCAAAAATTAAATTTTATAAGTAAGTTCATTTAGTTTACTGTATGAACATATAATAGTATGCAATAATGCATAAATATTATTATCATATGCTAAACATACATGTAAAACATAAGGTTATTTACATTTCCGAAAAAATGCATACATACGAAAAGATTTATAGAAAAGCTTGGAATAAATCTGAAATTCAAGTGATTCAGAAAAAAAATTATTTCAAATACATCGCTTTAAAATGTTACTTTAAAAATTACCTGCAAGCATTTATCAAACATATTTTAAGATCTCTATTTAGAATTTGTCAATACTCACTAATTTATCGCAGTGTAACGTCCGAAAATACAGTTGTTTTTCAAGAGATAAGAATTTTTTGCGCCGTTGATTTTCAGAAATGCCATATATTATTCAGCAAAACATAACATTTATTTTTTGGAAATCTATTTTCTTTTAGAAAATCTTTTAAGTATCTTTAACTAAAGCATTAATCAAAATCCATATTACTTGATACAGAATACTTAAATAGGACAGGTAATTCACCACAGATTCCTCGATTTGGTAGATTTTTTAATTCAATTAAAGATATCAGTATGGTCATAGAATCAATATTCGCTTATCTTCTTGTGGCAATTATAGCCATTATCATGCAAGTTTTATCAGTGGATTCTTCTAAAGCAATTTTAATACTCGAGGCAGGATTACGACTCATCACTTCTTGGGCTATTTGAAAAAATTTGCGTTATTTAAAAATCAACCAATATTTCTGCGTTTTCTTAAGGTCAGTTTCTATTAAAGCACATTATTACCTATAATGAAATTAAATTTCATGTTTTTCGCAATAAAAAACTAAAACATAAGCAGACAAATGAATGGAATTGGATATGTGAATCAAGACAAAAAGAACATATTCGAAATCTTTATGTGTGTTATGAATTGATATCAATTGGGTAGATAGCCAATAACATTGAAATCTGAGAGTAATACGCCGTTTGTGTGAAGCAATTCCTGAAACTTTAAAATTCTTGAAAAGTCATAGTGCTTGTATAAAAATAAGGCGCATTCTCATTTAGCAAACATGAGTTTTAACTAAGTCAACCAAAAGTACTCTTTATATTTCAATATTTACCTGTAGTGGCAACCAATGACTTCTTATTGCCATGGTTGGAAACATGTTTGCCTAAATACTATCTTAAGACAATTAATTCGACATAAGAAATTCTTTACAAAATCTGAAAAGAATTCAACAAAACAACTTTAAAGCATGCTTTGATTGTTGGAATGCTGGTAGAATTATTACTGTATTTGTAGTCCATTTCTTTGAAGGAAAATCATAAAAATTTGATCTACAAAGAACATCTTTTGTTTAATGAAACCACTCCAGGTACTTATGGATTGTAGTAGTATTTTTATTGTAATTATCTGGCAGCAGAGCATATTAGAATGGAAAATCCTTCTAGAGTGGTTTTCTCTGAAAACTTTCCGATGCTCTCATATAAAGCTATTATATTTTCTACTAAAACTGGGTCATTGAACAAGGCCACGAAAGCCACTAGCACTCGGAATTTTATTTTTACACATGAGAGGTATGTGAAAGATCAATCAATCACATGAGAGTTGAGTTCGAATGATCAATCTTCGTCATGATTCCAGCATTTTTACTGAATCGATCTCTGACGATGATGTAGATCTTTGATGATTTACTAATATGAAGTTAATGCTCAAATATAAGAATATAAATTATGTATTTGGATTGTATTTTTTGTGAATGCCTATTATATGTATATTTCGTGTGAATTTCTTGCAATATGCATTTTTTGCAGCCCATTGATATAAGCTGGCATAGATCTGCACTTGCATTCCCAATATCACATATCAAATTTTATTTAATGCATTATATTATACACAAAAGTACTGAAAGACACATGGTAATCTTATTCATAAATTTGATTCTCAATGTCATGCAGGTCTATATTATAAATACATAATTATGCTCCAAAATTTATTTATCTGATTCTTTAAGTTGTGTTGTAATCTCGTTCATATTTACTCGCACAGCCAAACATCCTGTGATTAGATGTTGTTTAAAATTGCCTAAAATTTTATGAAATAGATTTAAGATCATATTTTATACTTGCAAAAGGTAACTAAATGTTTTAAAACTGAATCTTTACTATTTGGATTAATCCCGTTCATACTTATTTGAAGAGTCAGTTATCCTATGACTAGATTTTGTTAAAAATTACATAAAATTCCATAAAATAAGCTTAATATTAGATTTTATTCATGCAAAATATAAATCAATCATTGTTTTCCTTATCCTGATTCCAACAGTAGACTTTAGATTCAAAGAGTTTTAAAACAAAAAAAAAAAAATATCCAAAGACTAAAATTCAGATATTTTGATAATTGTTATATTTTCTCATCGCATATATATCATATAAGAAAATACACAAACAAAGCTTTCAAAGGGCTCTAATTGGCAGTTTCAGAAACTTAATAGAGGTAAGAAATTCGTTTTTCATTATCTTTTTATTCATTTGAACATGTAGCTAACATAGCTGAATGCTATATTATAGGTAATAAATGAAGTAAAACACTATAATTAAAATCTTTCCTAGAATAATAAAAGGCCCACTTGTCAGAATGATGTACCGCTACGTAAAATATCTATAAAATACTAACTTTTCTTCTGACATCGAAAAGATATAATAATGCAATTGCATTCGATTATAGGAAAGACTGATAATCCATCATCTTAAATTTAACCATATTTTTAAGGCATGTGTTAAAAGTAATACCTTTAAATTTTTAATAAATATATGCCTATTTTTCCAAATTTATTTGGTTGTAAAGTTAAATTTGATATAAATGTATTATCCAAACGATTCACCTAATCAGAAAAGATCTTTTAATGCCGAAAGTTTTTTTGTGTGTATTCATTAGAAATAGAATCAATCAAGTATAAACGATATATAATAAAACCAAGATATTATAAGAATGTTAAGGAAAAAACAACACAAAAGCAATTATATATTGTATGCATAATTAATCGTATGTATTATCTTTAATTAATCTTATAAAAAAGGAGAAAAAAGTAAGAACAAATAAATAACATTGATTTGTAACATTTGCAATGTTTCGCAATCTCTGTATTCCTACTGAAAGTATCAATAAGCAAAAAAAAAAATCATTCTTCCAAATACTGCTTATTTTAGACTTCCGTACTCCTGAGATAATCATCTTATTTAAGTAAACATTATATTACTGAAGAATATTTAAGTCTAGTGAAAACGTTGTCTGGTTGCCCATTTTCGTATGATCCTTTTCTATTTCAGGGGTTGACTGTGATGTTAAATAATTTATAAAAATGTTGTGACCTTTTAACATACTATGAGTTAAAGGATTATACTTTTCAACGCATCTCACTGTCTTACATTCACTGGGATTTATTTGGGCTTATCAAGAAATAGAGCTTTCTTTGTGGGTCTTAATAATATTCCCCAGTTAGACCTCGATCAAATAGAACTAAATCACTATTATGGCAGAATCTTTGAGATAAGGGAAATACTGGTCGTTCTGTTTATAAAGTCATAAAAGCAGTAAAATCGTAACCACACTCCTGGACACGTGAAAAAATCTTGTTTGTAACAGGACATGACCCATTTCCGACTTTTCTTTACCGTTTCATTCATTTTTATCCCTTCTTTCATTCACCGTTTCCATTTATTTTTATCCCGTCTTTTCTTCACCGTTTCTCCACAAGAGCAGAAGAGGGCTATTGCTCTTGCGGAGAAGTTGGCGATCCCATTCACTTTGCGACATCTTGCCCTTTTACTCTGTCATGGCACCTCAGAAAACTCTTATCCTCTCTAGAAAGTCTATGATGCAAAAGAGACCTTAATAATCCATTCTAAAAAGGAAAAATCATGAACATTATTAGATACCTAATTTATCAAGAAGAGCTGTTTCATTTAGAATAACTCTACTATTTTCTTAGGACACCATTTAATACATCTAGTATTTTATTTATGATTTATCCCCCCCCCCTCTCAAGTCACTTATATATAAGTCACTAATAATCTGTAATTACTATAATAGTCACTAATAATCCCTTTATATTTGCATTCATACTGTACATTACAATGTTCATTCATACAGCTTTATTATAATCAAGATAATTTTCCTTCTAGCATCGACCATTTCTTGTTATGTTGTATGTATATGTATTTTGTCATTTGTCTATATATTTCCTATTAATTTTTGTGTATTTTTTTTCTTTAATAAAGTACACCTACATTTATACCAAACCTAAAAGGGGCCACATGAGCTCTGAAAACGGAGGCATAGTTAACATTTTAAATGTTATATGTTATCCACGCACAAATGAAAGACTCTATGGACTATTTACGTCAATCCACTTTAGAGTTGGGGGATTCGCTGCTGTAAGTTCCTTTAATTTTTGCACAAGATATATTTTAAACAAAAACACTGAACTATTTATATACTGAAACCTAATATCTTCAATTAGTGGATTTTGGCCGTGTTTTAAGGAATATGTTTTTTTCCTGAAAATGTGAGCTTTTAGTATATGTATTTGTAAAATACCTAGAAAGTTATTTCCTATCTTCTTAACTCTTTAGTTTTAATGGATACAGTTTTATCAAATCATCTTAAAATGAAGGAAAAAGATTAATTTTTATTAGATATAAAAAATGTTTGCTAGTTTCAAAGTTTTCTTCAGTAAGTGAAAACGAAACCTCAACCAGAACTGCTAAAATGATAAAAATTCTTGAAATTATTTTAGTTCAATCCGTGGCCTGGTTTAGGGGTAGCTCTTCTTTCCTGTTATATGGGGGTCCCGGGTTCGAGTCATGATTCGGATTTGGCTGTTTTCAACTTTTGTTCCATCTGTCAAATATATGAAAGAATACCCCCCCTTCCCCTTAAAAATGGATTAAAATGGAGTGTCATCTTTACATGAACTAAAAGTCAAACCTCTACCCTTGGCTGCTCAGGGTTCTTTACTCTCAGAAACTGCTGTATCTGTCTCTTATACTTGGTTTGAATTGGAGTTCAATCCAAGGATGCGGAAATAGCCATTATGTATAAGGCATTCCTTATTACATGCTAACCTCAGGTATGTAAGTATCTGTAATAAATTTTTCTAACAGAAGTAAACACACATTAGCAGAGGAATGTTATTTCAGAACAGAAGGGTTTTATAAATATGTGTAAGTATAAAGTATTTTTCGATATTTATAAATATTTTTGCGCATTATTAATTTCTTTAAACCCTGTTTTCAAATATCTCAGTAAAAGTTTATTTTGTAAACAATACTGATTACAAGAAGGACGCCTTTCATCCAATCCAATTTTTCAAAAGAAAGCAACTCCCTCTTCAGATTGATTAAGTTTTTAGTCAAGATTTTATAATAATCAAAGACGTTTGAAATGCAATCTTGTAAATGTAAACTAAATGAAAAAAATCTAAAAGTTGATTTTCCTTTTATTAAATGTCAGATAAAACAAACTAAGTTAATTGCAAAATTCAACTTTCTTGTTGTTTCAAAACCAAAGTAAGAAAGAGAAACTCATTTATTAACAAAAACACTGCTAAATATTTACTTCGAATTAATTAGCTCGTAGGTTCTGAATAAATTGACAGAACTAAAAACAAACTAAATATTAATAAAACATAAACATGCAATTAATTTTTGGAAGCTATTTCTACCATCCTTACAGAATATTGAATAAGCATTTTCTTGTTTTTGCACATAAACATCAACTTCCTCTTTAATTATACAGTTTTTTACAGTGAGAACTTAATTATGTACCATGTAAATTATAACAGTTTAAGACAAAAGGAAGATCTAAGTTTATTTTGTTCCTATTTGCATTTAATTTGTTTGCATTTAATCTAGTGCAATAATTTATGAACATGTCCTTATTTTAAAGAGGAATAAGGAAATATTTTATAAGAGCGTTTTTTGAGTTTTCTTAGTATACATATAAATGTTCCTGAAGGTTAATGTAAGTGCTAAAATTGCTCTTATTTTTCTGATATTAGCTTTAATGTCCTAAAAATATTTTCTATTAGTTATTTTCATATATAGAAGTTATGAAGATTCCTTGTATTTTAAAATTAATTAAATTTGATAAATGCAAGTATCAAATATAAAATATTTTTAATTGCGAAGAATAATGTTAATATTTTAAAGACAAATAATATTTTTAATTAAGTAATATTTAGAGAGCAGCAATATCTGAATCATGATATTTAAATTATAATTATAGACATTTAAAAATACGTAATATTCAAGCATACTTTTTATTTTGCAGAGTATTTATTATTTTTAATAAATATATTGTTCATCAATATTTTTAGGGGATAAAGGAGGTTCTATATCATTATGGTACATTTATAGTTTTCTAAATTTTAAATATTTAACTTTAATAGTTTTTTTTTCTTTAGAAAAGAAAACCATATTTAAAATTTCTTCGAAAACAATTTAAATGTTTCGAATTTTCAAAAATTTCAACAATTCATTAATTTATTTTTGCTGTAGGTATATTTTATGTAACCTTTATATTATCTCTGAATAAAAAAATTATTTTATTGACAATATATATTTTATTACATTATTTTAGTTGAATGTAATTTTGGTGATGAATCTATGAAATAAATGTTCTATTTCATCCATTTTTACTTATTTCGAAGTCCTCTGATCCTTGATAAACCTATCTTTTGTTATCCTTCTGATAAATAATTTTGAAGCATCCATTAACATAAACATTCTTTTAGTTAGTTTCTTTTTCTGTTCCAATTAACTGGTAGTTTTTATTACTGCCCCCTCACGTTTATAAACTAGATTTTAAGCTAGTAAATTTCCATTTTCATAATATGTCTTTGTTCAAACTCATCTTCACTTTTTCAAGTAATACATTTCTAGGTATTAAAGAACATTATATTCTTTAAACCCGTCAAATGTCAAAAGAGTGCAGTTGTTTCTTGCAGCCCTTGTCATAGATGAAGGCAGTGATTTTAAGCCTAGAGTAAGTTTCTTGTTTCAGTAGTGCCATCTAGGTCCAAAGTACGATTAAGCTGTTCATGCGTCATAACTTATTATATGGCGTGGTCTTCATTTATGCATTTTATTCACCCGTCTACAAATCATAATTGAGATTTGTGTCTTGTGTCTGAGAACGATCAACTCTGAACTAGCGGTGTTATCTAGACATGGTGGACATTGTGTCCGCTACAGGTTTATACGTACACCAGCGAGGACACTCAGAACGCAAACGATGAGAATCCAACCCCGAACCAGATTATATCTGGCTTGGTAATATAATGTAGAAAATTTAATGTTTAACTGGGATTTTCTTTTCTTCATCAGCACTTACTACATCATTTGCTTTTATTTTGCATATCCAAGATTATTATTATTATTTATATTTTTTATATATAATTCTAGAAGAACCTTCAATAATACAAGGACATATAATGTGTAATGCATGATAAAAGAGATTATCATTTACACTTATCAGTTTTTGCAGTTTATGGCCTAATTCAAAACAAGATATAGTATTTAGTACTTAATAAAGTTTATTCAACACAGTGAGATACAGAGAAAAGCTTTCTACAATTCATGAATTTATAGATAATTATTATTTTGTTAAGAAACTTATTTAGAAAAAAAAACAATTTCCACAGTGCATTCATAAGTAAAATTTAAGCAGAAATAAATAAAATGCTGCTATTCTGTATTATGGAGTGTAGCTTGGAATAATTTTACTGTTAGCATCAAGAGAGCAGCAATTCATAACGTTATTAGAGTTATGAGTATATATAATGTAAATAAAGGAAAATAATCTAAAGAACCCTTTTAGGGAGTGTTTTGGTGAAATGAGATAAAAATAAAACTCATAGAGTTTCCAAGTATTCAAAATTCTTCATCCCAAGCTGTACTATTGTGCACATCTTTTTTTAGTGAATAAATGAAATTTAGTGAAGCATTGCAGTTTTATTTGGATCTAAATATAGCAATAGGAATTGCAAAACCATGCTTCATTTCATTGTTTATTTGGTGATAAATGATTGATAAAAATTGCTTTAGACATTCATTAACAAAATAAATTAAATTCTATACACATCCATTAACAAAGAAAATTAAATGCTATAGACATCTATTAACAATGAAAATTAAATGTTGCAAGCATTTATTAATAAAGAAATTTCCGACAAACAATTTACGATAAAATAGAAATTTTTTGTTTTTGTTGAGATTTATTGCCTCTCTTAAGTTACATATTGTAAATGATATGAGAATTGCAAAAAATGTGTTCCGGCATTGTTTGCCGGCACTTAGTTGGGGGTGAATCTTCGAGTGGATAGAAAAGAAAGAAAAAAAGATGAACATTTTATTCCTTTCCCTTTTTTATATTTTGTTTCGGGATCCTCGATTCTTTTTTTTTCCTTACAGGTGCTGGGAAAAGTTCATGTATTGGTCTCAGCTTCGGCCGATGGCCAATCCATCAAAGTCTGGCTATGTCGACACCGCAGAGCGCCTGCACTTCGACCATATATCTGAATGCTCGTCTCAACTTTTCGACATGTTGATGGAAAACTCAGACCGATCGACAAAAGGTAAAAAGGAATTAAGCTGAAAAACCTCTCGGAAAACATCTCTCTCGTTCAATTTTAGATCGGTCTTAGTGAGGCTTTGTAGAGTGAACCAAGCGTGACATTACGCGAGAAAGAACGTTGTGAAGAAAAAAAAGTATCGGTAAATGTGTTCCGTTTCTGTCAAGAAATATATATCTCAAATTGAAGTGATAGATATTTGAATTCAAGCAAGAAATTCAACATGATGAGTTTTGTGACGGGAGTTATTGATGCCTGCAGTGAACTAAAACTTTCAAGATGTCACTATTTGTTCCTATGGTTGCTGTTGCTGAGAAAGTGACAAACGATATTTTGATGGAAGTTTGCAGAAAAGAAAAAGAAAAAGCTGAAAAAGAAAATTATTTATTGACAATTTAATAAACATTTAAACATTTTTTTTTTTACTATCATTGACATAAGGCTCTATATTTAAATAATATTCTTATATAACAGTGTATATTTTTTATGTAGCTACTAATTATAAGAATATATTCTTTTTTAAATAGGTATTAATGGAATAAAACGCATATTATTTTACATTAAAAAATTCTGCCCTAGTCAATAAAATATTCCATCTGGACGATACGGATTCTTAGGAAGGATAATACAAACTCAGTAACTACTTTTATATTAAATTAAAAAAGAAAGTTTAAATAAAAAAGACATTTTTTAATTTTAAAATTATTACTAAGAAAACTGTTATTCCGTTTATAAAGTACAAATTCGTCACATTGTAGTGCGGGACATTTCATACTTTGCATTTAGAAAGTGCATATCTTATAACATATATCTTTATTATTATAAGCATTATCTTAATTTTTTCATTTCTAATTGTGTTTTAAAAAGGTTTATTTTATAAGAAATTTATAAGTTACATACGCAGTATACATACGCCCTGATAAACTTCCAAACCAAAATAAAAATATTTTGACAAAAATCAAACAATTTATAAATAATGTAATTTCCAATAATATTTTTCTTCTTCTGATTGTTTATATTATAATGAAAACGATAATTGTGCACTGGATATACAGTGAAAAGTTCTACAGCATAATGTTGTTTCATTCTACAAGAGAGCACAAAAACACTGGCAATAACATTTGCTGGGAAAAAAAGCAATCTGTTAACTAGCAGCAGTAACAATGCTGCAATTTTTCATAACTTTCGTGACAAAGCATTGAATACTCTAGACGGATATCGTACATTTGATCTCAATCAATATATATCAAAAATCCTAGAAGTTGTAGAAACTTTCGTTTTTTTTTTTCTTCTCCGAATTAGTCCCTGAGGACAAGGCCAATAACCCGGCATCTATTCAGCATCCATTAAATTTATCAGTAAAACTCTATCTTGCTATGAAAATTTTCTGACGAATTATTTCTATATTTATTCCATATAATTGCATGGATATGAATACGCCTTACGATCATTTTGTTCATTGTTTATATATTGGTCAATAATTCAATACATACTTTCTAAGAGTAAAATAATATTATTTTATTTTTTTAATGTATTACGAAATAAAAATTTTCTGAAAAATAAAATTGTGCGAATGTATTCAGGCATTTTGTTAGCAATAGTCAAAAATAAATGGATATCTTAAACATTCTGGCATATCTCTCGAGGGTAGACTAGGAACCATATCGTATACAAGAAAAGGAAAACATTTATAAAAGTTTTTCTTCAAATTTTTTCTCAAGAATTTAAGTAATTAAAATCGTCTTGGAAGCAGAAAAAAAATCTTTTTCGTATACATTTACTAAGATAAATCATTCAAAAGGTAGAAAGAAAAAGCTGTCAAATTTATCACAATTAAAGTTGCTTGATAATTTCATGAAAAATAAATGAAATAGAATTGTATTTGGAAATTGCGAAGATAAAATCTTCAAATTGGTGTTCGCACTCTTCGGAAGATGAAATTGAAATCTCGTACTTAACACACTAGAAAAATAATCTTTTGAGACATAATATTGAGAGAAACAAATATCAGAAGATGCACTCAGAAAACAAATTAAAATTAAAAAAAAAGAATTTGCTATGTTTGAATAAATAAAATTAAAAAAAAATAATAATAAAACAACGTGTATTTAAAACTGAATTTGCTTTTCTTTCTATGAGCTAATACGTTCAAAAGAAAAGTATAATATTTTTTTCCGCTATAAAAGAAAATAGGAAACACACACACACATATATATATAGGTTTATCAGGGGCCTGTGTCGTTCATTTCTCTTACAGATTTTTTTTTTGTCTCTTCTTATATTCTAACATACTTAAAGCATTTTTCTGACATATATACCTATAACTAACCATAATTACAATATACTTATACTCCTTTAAAATGTAAAAACTTATCTTCCCTCTAAATATATAAAAAATTGAATTCAGAACTTATCAATAATTTTTACTTTCTAAGAACTATGTAATGCTTTTTTTATGTTTCATCCTTCATAGTTTACATTCTTTTAGGGAATCAATGTACAGCTGTCTGATTAATTATCGTCTTCGCTCAAGATGATTCAATGCCTTATCCTATTTCTTTTGAATATTATATTTTATTCCTCAGATTTACAAAATTCTTATAAAAAATTCATTTTTAAATATATCAATGACCAAATAAGTCTAGATGAATCATTGCTCCCATTATAAATTTAATTTCTTTGTAAGAGCTCAGGGGAAAGAGAATATGGGAATTCCATGAAATTGCTTTATAATAAATAATAGGATAAATCATTTGAAAGACAAGTTGTTTCCTCGAATTCGCTTGAAACTAAAAAAGGAAATGTTTACACTAATAGAAAGATCATAAATATTTTAAATATTCTCATTTCCATCAAAATAATCACATGCGACTAATTTCTATGTTCCTCTCGAATGCATCTGAAAGAGAATATAAAATATTAAAAATGTATTTTCCAAATCCAATTTTCCTTAGTCTTCCGGAAACTCTACAACATGAAAGGAATACTCTCAAATGAAATTATCTCAGTCTGGTTCTGTCATTCTATTATGAGGGCCTGCTGTTTGACGCCTTACTCCCTGTCCAGGATTGAGAAGTAAAAGACAAAATATGAAAAGATTTTTCACCTCTGGGTTATCACAGTTTTTGCTAGGAATGATATTTATATTTTATACAAAAAAGCCCTTTCTAATAGCGACCTTATGACATATATTTTAAAGGTTAGTGGTTGAATATTTTAAAGTAATTCCAGGTTTGGAAATTTCAGTTATTTTTCTGTAATTATTATGACTTGAAAAAAAAAACATACAAAAGGAAAAAATGACAGGAAGGACTTAATTCATGACCTAAGCATTTAAAATCGTACTCATTAATTACTTGTAATTGAAATATTGTACTAAATATTTATAAAGCTGTTATATTTGAAGGAACTGGCAGCATGTGAAAAAATCAAAATGTTTTAAACACTAAGACCAAAAACAAATTTTAACAAATCATTTCGATTAAGTGCTTAATAGGTGTTAATAATTCTTATATCAATAATATCAGTGATTATATTATTTCTTTCTTAATTCAATTTTTAAACTGCAATTGTTATCAATTATGATGTCAATAAATTCATGGAAAAATTCTATTAAGTTATTTTTAAAGAAATGAAATTCTAATTATTATCTTTCAGATATTTTACCTTACTATAATAAAAAGCATTAAAAATGTTTTGCGAAAATTAATCAATTGCATATTAGCCAATTTAAAAAATATATATGTATGTATATATATTAAATTCATGTGCATTCACAATCAACAAGTCATTTAAAATTAAGAATTGTAGTCCCTGAATATTGATGACTAGCAAATGTCATTAATTCCTCTTTGAACCTCTTTAAATGATTCAGCTATGTTTATTCAACATTTTATCAAAATGTATTGTAAAAGAAAATTAACTACATTTCAAAAAGATTATCATGATGCAGTTAACAAAATGCCTGCAATATGGCAAAGTGCTAGAGATAAAAATAGCATAAGACTTGTCCAGGAATTCTGCCAAATGTTAGAAAACAAAACTTATATAAAAATAACAATTGTAATATTAATCAAAATCAAGGAGTAAAAATGCATTACTTTATATATCTAAATTAATCAGTTTCCAAAAACATCCATGATGTGGAATCTGCACTCATCAAATTACAGCACTAAAATAATAATGAAAGTAAAATAATACAACGATAGGCCCGATAGATTAAGAGATATACCCGATTATAGATTATAGATTATACCCGATATATTTAAGAGCTCCAGTGTGCATAACCATTGACAATCGATATACATTTTGATAAACTGAAAATATAAACCAGGGATAAATTGTTTGAATGTTTCTACTGATGCCGAAAAGGAAATATTTATCCTTTGTGAACAATTTTTTAATAAAATTTTTAAATATAGCAATTAGTTTATTTTCATTTCAAAGATGAACGTTTGACTTTAAAAAATATAAAAGGAAATGTATTCATATAATTGAATTTAAAAATGGATAGATATGTTATTGGATAATATTAAATAAATTTTAATGATTATTGCTGTAAATAATGTCTAATAAAAGTTCCAGAAATGCGATAAATATATTAGTAATTAGCAATTTTCAGCAGTAAAAAAAATAGAATGGGTCATAAAATATTTGATCTGAGAATAGTAATAAAGAGACTTATACCCAAAACATTGAAACGCATGTATCCTAAAACATTTTAAAATGTTATTTTTTTCTTTTTCTTTATAACATTTGCTTTAATGAGGAGGATAATTTTAGAAAATTAAATTTTGGGAATTCCTTAACATATAAACAACTATTAATCTGACTTAAATCAAAATCACAAAAACCATCTCAAAACAGCGAATGGAATCTCCTAGAAAATTTATCCCATGCTTACTAATAAATGGGCTTTTGCATCATTAACTACTTGCCATTGACGAACAGTAAGATTATATAGAATGATTTGTTTCATATTTGCATTTTGGAAGTTCTACCTACGTATTAAAATTTATCTCTCTCTCTATATATTTGTTTTTCTAATTTGTTTTCGTTCACTTCACCTCTGATAACCCTATAGGCAAAGTTTCCCCAATGGAGTTTAATGAAAATTCTTTAGATGTCTAGAAATTTGGAGCAAAATTCATATTCTAGATTATTTTCTTCTTGTTAAAACCGTTTTTCAGCTATTGTGCTTACAAATATATAGACATCCTTTTTTTGGTTTTAGAGTATTCTGTAACGTGTGGATTTCTAGGAATCTCGAGTTTGTGGTTTTCACAAATTAGTATGCTTAATTTAGTATCATTTGTGCTCTAAAAAATTGCATTCAAAAAGTAATATAAAAATTATGCTCTGTATAAGAATATTCATTGCATATAGCTAATGATATATCATTAATTCTTATTGATGTTCCATAATAATTTGTTTTTAGTTTTTGTGAGATATTTTAAATCTTAATTGTAGTTCACGTGTGCCCTATGTGCATCAAATTATGGCTGCATGAATTGACATATAAACTAAATAATTGAACATTTATATAATTAAACAACCACTACACAATATATAGGAGCATATAAAACATTTTATTTGACTTTGTCTAAATAAGATAGACAGCGCATCCATTTATGCCAAATATCATTTAATTAGACTAAAAAATAATAGTTGAGAGGTTTACTCTGCCTACTTAAAAATCGAATTATTATCTCTTTTTCAAAATAATGGTTATCAAATATTATTTTTATCAAATTTTTATGAAGCATCAAAATTATTATCAAAATTTAATGTGCTTTAAATAATTTATATCTTTATTTTCTTTAAAACTGCTTTTAAGGAAATAATTCCTAAAATAAGCCTTAATGAAAAGGTACGTTTTCCAATCATTAACTTTGAAACTTAAACTTAACTTTAAAACTCATCTGGAGATTTTAATCTTACTTAAATGGATTTTTCTTTGATATGGAGATTCTAGATTCAAAAAAATAAAACTTAGTTATATTGCGTAAAGTAAACGATAGTATTGTAATACAAATTTTGGAAATCTTCTAATATATAATTTCACACATTCTAAAATTTGAATCCTTAAATTTCAAATTCAAAACTCCTACTCATATCACACTTCAAACATCATATCATTTCATTCCCCTAATATATTTTAAATAGATAAGTAGGGATTTAATTTATTCATCAAATAAACTAAGCAATCATTTATGGGCAGTTAATTTGTAAAAGTATCACACAAACAAGCAAGGAATTTTAAATAAATGTGCTATAACAGAACTCTCTACAACCATATTATACATCTGGACTGTACTATTCTGTCAATAATCTTATAAACTAAAGCATGGAAGATGTCCTGTCATAAACATAACATGGTGAACATAACATAGCCATTCTGTTCACCATGCGCCTATAGTACTAAGTTATCTAATCAGTTGGATGGATACAGAAGGAAAGGAAGAAAAGAAAGAAAAGAAAAAAGAAAGAAAAGGAAAATAGAACGAAAAAAAGAAAAGAAAGAAAGAAAAACATTAAAGAAAGAGGGGTAGGTAAACCATCCAAGTACCTCCAGAAAGAGTGCCATTGGTGTCAAATCCTACACGACTTTATTCAATTTTTGGTAAAGTAATAAATGGATGGAGGAAACAATAATACTTAAACAAATTGTGACTATGTGTTGAATTGAATGTTGACTATGTGAGGAAAATGAGAATACTAACTAAAAAGAAAAGATTTATAATTTGGATTGAGAAAATCTGTGTGAAGTGTATCAGCAAATAAACAATGACTGGAGAGTCAGAAAATGTAGTGTCCATCTGGGTCCTGTGATTTTGTTTTTCTGTTTGAGAACTACCCTTTTAAGAAACTTTTGAAGTTTTAATTTTGGCTGATTTTGATTGGCAATTTGGTCTCAGCTATTGTATAGCCCTGAAGAGGTCCTGGTATTTGTGAATATGGTTTACTATGGAGTAGATCTTTCTGCGTGAAAGGATATTCGAAGCAACTATCCTGTACTATTCTTTCTCAAGACGCGGTTCTGGCTTTCTCATTTGACGTGAGAGAGTCAGTAAGCATTCGGTCGTATAGTGAATTGGTGATCCTATCTTCCCACAGCTACATCAAAGAGAGTTGGACAGATGGAATCTGTGTTAGTATGTTGGAAACGTACCGTGCCCAGCTACATCAAAGAGAGTTGGCCAGATGGAATCTGTGTTAGTATGTTGGAAACGTACCGTGTCTAGTGAAGAAAAAGACATCCGGCCTGTTCCAGTTGGTCGCGTAGAGAAAAACTTTCGGTACTATGTTGAATGTGGAATGGCCTGTTTCACCTTCTTCCCACTCCTTTTGCTATCTTGACATCATCTCGGTTTAGAGGATGTTCTTCATATGATATCTTGGATGCTTCATTGTATTCTGATCTTGATTATCACTAGCCGCTGTTTTGATTAGTTTATCCGTCGCTTCATTCCCCTCATACCCTATATGTGCCTTGATCCATGAGATTTTAATGTGAGGATTTACAAGAAAAAGGGTCAATGTATCTCTTGCTAGTTGGGCATTGGATTTTTGGAGAATTTGAGCTTTATATATTTGCTTTATTGTCGACATAACTACTGACTGGATTTGATGAAGGAAGAGAGATTGCACATTTTACTTCTCTAATGAGTGCTAGTAGTTCAGCTTGGAAGACCGTGTTTTCTTTCAATAGGCCGGTTGACCACTGGTGTACAGTTACTGCATCCTGCATGACATAAAATGCAAGTCCAACTTCTGCTCAAGATTTTGATCCATCTGTGCAAATCCCGAGTAATGGAGTCTGAGACCCAACTATCTTCCAAAGAAATTTGATGCTCTTGGGGGGATGTTTGGAGGGATGTGACGAACAGTCCGTTCTCTTTGTTCATATTCGCATGGATTTATGTGTGGCATATCAGATACGATTCCACGGAGCCTATAGAGTTCAGTCATTCTTGTCATCATCTGAAGCTGCAGATGAAATGGAGACATTCCAAGAATAACCTGGAGTGCTGCAGTGGGAATGGTCTTATACGCTCCCATAAGTGCAAAAAGAAAGCCTTTTTGGATGGAAGACAGCTTTCTTGCTAATATAACCGTGGGGTGGAAGCTCCAAATTGCTGCTCCGTGTGCAAGCATCCTTTCAATGACTGTGTATCAATGTTTTAATGACCTGTACAATTTTTTTCTCTATCCAAGTGTTTATCCCCAATATTTGCCAGCTATTTTGAGAAGATTGAATTGTTGTTAATGTGCTTTCAATGCTAAATGCTTGAGGTGAGTATTGCGATTCCATTTATCTTTGATATGGACATCTAGATACTTAATATAGTGTGTTTTATTCTTTCTCCCTGCCAATAGATTTTGAATCCTGTTGCTCATTTACTAAACAGAATAAAGCTGGATTTCCCCGTAGGCACTTCTAAATTGCTTATATCAGTCCAGGATAAGAATTGTGCTATTGATTCTTGAGTATATTGTCTTATATTTTCTCTTGTTTTGGCTTTAATGACCAGAACAAAATCCTCGGTGAATGTTGGACAGTTGTATGGGTAGGCCAAATTTTGCTAAGCAGATCGTTCCACAGAGCTGGACCACTTCCTGTTCCTTGGGAACATTCTTGCTTCTGTATTTTTATAGCCCATCCTTCTTGTGTGTTGAGGAGTATTTTTCTGGCATGTGACAAGTTTTCGAATATGTTTTTTTTTTAATTTCGGGAACATTGGAGTTTATCTCAATATCTGACTATTGGTGGTATTGGATATTATCTAATGCCCCTTTGATTCCCACTGAGATAACCAGAATATCATCTTTTATCCCTTTTTCCTTCATAAATCTTTTCTACAAGCTTTTTAAGAGCAGCAACTATGAATTTTCCTTCACGAAATCCAAACTGATGATGAGTTTATATGATTCTAGAAAATACATTAGACGCTATGTGAGTATTAGTTCTAGAACTTTTCCTGTCGTAGGCAAGAGAGCTATTGGTCTATGTCATGTATCTAATTTAATGTCTCTTCCATTTTTCTACAATAGGATGATACAGCTTAGTTTGAATAGATCCTTGAATTGGTCTAGGGCAGGACATTTATTAAAATATTCTTTGGCGAGGAACGGGAAATTCTTGCTTATTGTTTTTATAATTAGATTGTCTATAGCGTCGTATCGTATCCTGGTGAGTTTAGATACTGAAAATTATCAATGGACGCATTTCTTTTTCAGTGAAAAGGCAGTCATTAGGAGTGGCTGTGATTCCATTTGTTAAAGATGGAGATGAATTTGAGAATGGAAATATTTGTTCTAATATGTTCTGAGCTATTTTCTGGTGTCCTCCTTCTGGATTAATATTGTGAAAGATTGTTAGTTGGATGAATGGTTTTCCTAAAAGCAGCTTTAAAATGTTTCCCTTATGGGTTTTCAGCTTCAGTGCATAATTTTTTCCAGCCAACACTTTTGGCTCTCTTGACTTTCTTCATACATTTTTTAGCTTCTGTTTCCCAAATATTTCTGCAAATACTTTTCTAAAATAAATTTGAAAGTAAATATTTCTCTAAAATATATCTAAAATAAAGATATATAAATAAATATGCAAATATTTTTCTGTTCTTTCTTCCGAACTTGATCTTTGGGCCCTTCAACTCAATGCCTTGCTTCTTTTCTTTTCTATTTCTAATTTATCTTATCACCAATTTGGGTTTTCAGTCAAAGGCTGTTTCTTGATTTTAAATGCTATCTTACTGGCTTGAATTATTGTTGCTTGAAGGAGGAAGGTAAATTTATTTAGTTGTTTTTGGGTATTGCAGCTCTTGATTATGTTAATTAGTTCATAGACAGAAAACTGAAATGGATTCTGGAATTGGTTATGGTTACCATGAACCACTTACCATTTAAGCCAATTGGAAATGTGGCTAGTAATTATTGTTCTTAATGCTGTCTCAATGAAGTGGTGATTACTAAACGATGGTTTTTTGAGGACGTCTCAAGAGGCTACCTTTGTGATCATTTCCTGTGAGCAGAATTTCAAATAGGGCCAACCCACATCTGTATTTCTTCATTAGCTAGTAGAAAATCCCTTATTGTAACTCTCCTGGTGTTGGTGTGATGTTGTTCCCAAAGAGGGTTGTGACCCTTCAGATCGGCTCCAACCAGGAAGTTTACATTTGGTAGCTTTCTTATAATATTCTGGTTATCTTGTAAGGTTTCACTGCTATCCGCTATTGGATTGGGTTATTTATATTAACGTCCCGTTTTTTAAAGCAACACGAGGGCTATTTTGGGACGGACCTCGTAATTTTGAACCATGATCAGGACGAGGACAACACCTGAACTGGCACCCCCTCTCCACACCACGCCACACCAGTGGGAGGACGTTTGGCCTGACAGATTTAACGTGCAAGAGACCCCCTCACATGATCTTTGGTGGAATCGAGCCTCGAATCTGAAACCCTCTGGTTCCGAAGCCGAGTCCTTACCACCAGGCCACCGCGGCCCCTCCGCTATTGGAGATGAGTAAGCAGAAATGAATGTTGTAGCTTTGTTGTCAGTGTGGAGCTTGATTGCTATAGTATATTCCAATTCAGCTTCTAAAATTGCTTTATGGATAGTTTGGAGAATAAAAATTGCCGATTTATTTGATGTGGAGGCATTGGTAAATCTTGTATTTTGTTACTGTGTACATATGGTTCTTGTGCCAAGATAATTTCCATTTTCAATTTTACCACAGCAGTGTGAAGGTACGTTGTTGCTACTTTCGCTCTGCCGAGGTTAATTTGGAGAATATTTCATTTTTTGTTGTTCAAAAGGATTTATTCAAAGTGATGTTAACTTTCATTAATAATCCCTGCTACGTTATATGCTGCTAGCGTATTTTGGTATCAGGGGCATCGGGGATCTATGGCCATATGGTAGATGTGCAGTTAGTACCATAGTGTCTGTTCAACCCTGAGCAGTTTAGACGGAAAGGGTGACTAAATATACACTTCCAAGTGTAGTGTCTTCCACTGCAGTGACCACAGAATGGAATTTTATTTTTGCACTGGCCCGAATCGGCTGTATGGATGAAGGCCTGACAGGTTGACCAAAGCTTGGCATGATGAAATTCCCTCAGATGAAACATTTCCCAATTAACAGTAATCCTTTTCAAGTTTTTAAGACGATGAAACACTTCACTAAGAATTTCGAGGATAAGGTAGGAGGTGTCCTCTATTTTGCCTCTCATTTTAAAGCGAAGTTTCAAATCGTTTGGATTTTACTTATGTGCTCTAATTGTCAATTGAACAGTTTCCATCTATACGTTGTTGGGTACATTATATAATGTAATACTAGGATGCCTCATTCCTGGTTTTTTTAGTTATTATATTTTCAGAAAGGGCTTCTTTTACTTTTAAAGTTTTCGTAAACTTTTGCATGTGATAGCCAGCCCTCCTTTAGGGATGTGTCGAATTGATTTGGTTTTAACCGTGGTCTGACTGATGGACTTTTTTAAGGAGGTCCTCTACATTTATATTCGGCTGTCCTTCTTTGGGATATATGAGAATTGTGGCCGTGCTCTTAGGTCTTTCACTTGAAATTTCTGCATAGGAATTACCTTTGTGGTATTTATTTAATGGCTGGTATGATTGAATATCTGTGAACTGTTCAACGTTATCAGTTTGACCAGATGCTTCCGCTTCTGGATTTATAATTTGATATCCAAAACATCCAGAATGCTGTTGGCTACATATAGTAAAGAAGTATTTCTGTGCTTTGTTCCCCTTTTCGCGTTTTTCTTCACTATTGACTACTTGTCTCAGTTTAAGAAATAGTTTCTTCGTCAACTTGCTTTCATATGTATGTAGTAGGACAAGCTGGGACTCAACCGATGATTGTAACGAAATCGAGTTGTTTTTGTTGAAGCGGGTTTGCATTGAGTCAATAATAATTTCTGGAATTTCAGCACTGATAAGAACTTTTAAAGAGATGAACATGTAAATATAATAAAAAATGACATTACAGGCAATAAGGGAAGATATTCCCCTGCACTTGATCCACCGCCCTCAATGCCATGCAAGCTTAGTTTAAAATGTATGATTGAAGTAATTGATGTCTGTTACACAAGTAGGAAGAATTTTAAATGTAGCATTTTTATTGATTTTTATATTTATCTATTCATTTTTACGTTTATAGAACAAAATAAAATGTGTAGTTACATCTGTGCATAATCTTAAATGAAATGCGAATTTCATCAAGTTCTTATTTTTACATGATAATTCCAATAACCTTGAAGAACATACATTATGATAAGGTGTTAGAATTTAATATGATTTTTAATGGTATTATTAGGTATCAAAATTACTTGAAATTAGAAGTAGAATGCGGGGAATCATCTAATTTAATCAATAAAAGAACTGGTTCGGAATTTTCACTTTTTACTAAAAAAATCTACAAGAGCATAATTCAGTAATGAGCAGAAAAAACAAAAATTCTAGTTAGTACAGTGTTTCTCAACCTTTTAGTATTCACGGCCCAATTTTCAATCATAATTTTCATCGCGCCCCCCCCCCCTCTTTACCGCATACAATAAAATGTGTACAATATTAGTGTATTTTGGCGCTGAACCTACACTACAACCTTAATTTTAAACTTTACAAATCACCAAGAATACGGAAATTTATTGACATTTTGCAACAATGATCCTCAGCATTGAAAAAACAAGAATCCTCTGCCTTTTTATTGCTCTTGTTTCTCGCCATGTCGGGAATTCTCACGTTTTCTCGAGAAGTTTCGATTTGTCTGGTCAGCTTAAGTTAAATTAGGAGCGTGCGCAGATTTGAACAAATGTGTTCTCATAGAGAGAAGGAGAAAGTTCTATGACACCAATATCAATTCCATATAATCTCATTCGAGTCGATCCTTCTATCGCTATTGAATCTATTCTGAATGTGTATGTTATATATATTTTCGTGTAATTGCAATTCACCACATTAAATATTCACGGCAGCAGACTTATGCAAAATCATGGATAAATTTTTAGACGATAGACAAGCATCAACAAGTACACAGACGAAAGTGGTTCCAAAAATAAAATCAAGAAATTATTCTCAAGAATACTTAAATTTTGGGTTCGCTAGTACTGAAGTAAATGAAGAAGAAAGGCCCCTGTGTATCATTTGCTCAAAAATGTTGGCGGCAGACAGCATGAAACCTAATAAACTTAAACGACATTTGGAAACGCTTCATAGTGAGTACGTAAACAAACCCAGAGAATTCTTTGAATTAAAATTAAAATCATACGAAAAGCAAAAATCATTGTTTAAAAAAGCCTTGTCGGTAAATGAAAAAGCTTTAATTGCCTCTTACAAAGTTACATATAAAATAGCTGGATGTAAAAAAACTTCACACCATCAGTGAATAGCTTATTCTGTCAGCAATTGAGATTGTAGAAATTATGTTTGGAGATAATTTTGCAAAACCATTGAAGTCAATACTTCTTTCAAATGATACTGTTGCCCGTCGAATTGCTGATATAGCTGAAAATATAGAATGTCAGCTTTTGTTGAAGTTACATGACAAATTGTTTTCAATACAACTCGATGAGGCAACAGATAGTAATAAAAATGCTCATTTCATTGCCTATGTTGGATTTTGTGATGATTTGTCAGTAGTAGAAGAATTACTTTTCTGCAAACCAATAGAACTCAAAGCAACAGCACTCGCATTATTTGCTATCGTAAATGATTTTATAAACGAGGCAAACAGAATGGAAAAGTTGCGTCGGAATATGCCCCGATGGTGCTTGTTCTGTGTCCAGAAGATTCCAAAGTATTCAAGCACTTGTGAAACAAAAATCGCCACAGTGCGTCTGGGCACATTGCATGATCCACAGAGAAGCTTTGGCTTCCAAAGAAATGAGTCCTGGTTTGAATATTGTGTTAACTACGGTTGTAACCCTAGTAAATTATATAAAAATGAGATCCCTGAAATCAAGAATCTTTTCCGCACTTTGTTAAGACATGGGTGTAGTACATTCAGCGTTACTATTTTATTGCGAGGCCAGATGTTTATGACGAGGAAAATTTTCGCAACGTGTTTACGAATTAAGAGAAGAAATCGTCGTTTTCGTAGAAGAGGAAAACAGACCGTAAGCTGAGAATTTTCGCGATAGTTTATTTGTGATGAAATTGAGCTACAAGGTCGACATATTCGAGAAATGAAATAACTTGAATCTTCAACTGCAAGGAACAAATACACATACATTGGATACGAGTGATAAAGTTAATACTTTTTGTAGGAAATTGGAATTGTGGAGCAGATTTTTAAAGCAAGAAAATTTAACAATGTTTGCAAATTTGAATGATAGTATTAAAACTTACAAGGCTGAAGAAAAACATGTAAAAGTTGTTTTTGTAACCATTGAAAATCATTTAGCAATGCTAGCAAAGAATTTTAAAAAGTAATTTCTTGCTGACGACAAACTGATATCAAGTTACAAGTGTGTGATGGATCCATTTCAAAATACTCCCGAAGGACTCTCAATTGAAGAGGAAGAAACCTTTATAAACTTCACGGCAATTGGCGAAACCAAAAGACAATTTAGTGATAAATCGCTCTTTGTATTTTGGGCAGGAGTGGATGATGAGTTTTCTGCACTAAAAACAAGGGAATTTCCCATTCTACTGCCATTTTCAACATCCTACCTTTGTGAAACTGGATTTTCTGCGGTGGCTTCTTTGAAGACAAAATATGGGAAAAGAACTGAGGGTGTCTGTTTCTTATGTTAAACCCTCCTTTGAAAAACTTTGTTCTGCAAGATAGGCCCAAGGAAGTCACTAATAATTATTAAATTTGTTTTTAATTTAGTAAGTTGTTTTAATTTAATAAGTTAATTGTTAAATATGTCGAAATGTATTTTGTTTTGTATGTGTGTGTGTGTTTTCTTTTCAGTCTCTTAATCAATTTTTTCAATAACATTTTCTCTTGGATATGCTTGCGCCCCCCCCATTAGTGTGCTCGCGCCCCCCTAGGGGGGCGCGCCCCACAGGTTGAGAATCACTGAGTTAGTATAATCAAATAATGAGCAGAAAAGACAAAAATTCCGGTTGTTTCAAAATATACAAAAAAAAAAGAGCTTTAATCCTTTTTTGTTGTATTTACATATTTCATTCGAAAGTCAAATAGTCGAATCATGCACAGTTTGTGACAGTTAATCACTTAATAGAATCATTTAGCGGATCAAGAGAATGTAAAAAATGCACAAGCCCCAGCATACGGTAAAGTAATTTATAGTGTTTTTCCTTTCCCGTGCCCCTTTTCACTCGCTCGACCCGATGTAAAATAGGAGATAAACAAACAAGTCCAAATGTTTTTAATGGCAGTTTTATTACACTGTAATATATAGCTATGATGTCCAGAGAGTAACAAGAATGCAATAGAGGGGTACTTCAACGTCGGCTTTAAGGATTGCTTGGATTCCGAAGGTCAGAGGTCAGGACGGGAAACTGATGTGGAGCGGGGACAGACCAAGAAAGACTTTTCAGTTGACAATGTCTGTTATTTATGATGGTAGGAATTCGACATACAGAAAACAGGATGAATTACGTGGTCACAATCCTTTTAGAGGGTTAGAAATGGATAAAGATAGAAATTTTGTAGACCTGTTACGGAACTCAGAATGTGAACTTTTGTTAGAAAGATTTTTTTTTCTTTCTATTACTGTTACAATATTTAAGTGATTGACAACCAGATTAAAAAATTAATAATTTACGACAGACAAAACCACTTTTGATAATAAAGGACCTGTGGGATTTACAAGTAATGGGGCCATACAATTTAAAAGGATTAAACAAATTTAATATTATGTCTTAGAAAAATTTAAAAAATACTGTTCAAAAGTTTTTCCCCCTCTCCATTTATTCACTTTAAAATAATAATAATAATAAATCCTCCAAAAGCCGCACATGGGTACTCACCCTGTATAGTCCCTCCTTTCCTTTTTTTTTTTTTAATCTGAAATTTTTTTCAATTATTTGAGGTAGAAAATTGTTGTTTTATAACAAATTTTAATCAATTAAAAGTTTTAAGTATCTGTTAATTGGGTGAATTAAATATTAAATATATAAATTAAATATATCAAGAGCGAATTGGGCCCTTGATAAATTCCATCAAATCACTTCTGCTTTGTTATAGACATTTGCTATTATTACGTTATTATGTGTTACTGTTTTACGTTACTATTTGCACTTTTGATTGAGAATTCGTTGAGATATGATTTTTTCCCCCATTTTGAAATAATAAACTGTTTTAAATGGAAACCTTAAGATCGGGGACGCTGTCCTGTCTTAAACATAGATTCAATGTACGAAAGGATAAACGACAACATATTGGCATATCTGGCAACTTTTCATGCAAGTTGTAGATAAAAAATTTGACAATACATTAAAATTGCCTTTTTTACAAGGTAACATTAAAATCATTTGAACTAATATACTCATAGAATAATAATTGCACTTTCTGAAAGTATCGTCTAAAAATAAGATTTTTTATTATTTATTAAGCTGATGTTATGGTGCTTTCTGAAAAGACTGGAATAGAATTACATAATACTCATTTCCTCCCTTTAAAAATATTTCTTATGTTTCTTACGTTATGTTCTTTCATAGTTTATGTTTTATAGCTCACTTTTGTATCTATAGTGAAAAATAAACTTATTTTAAATAAAATATTTTCTCAAATACATTGAATAACTTAATTCCTAAGGAGTAATAACACTGATAGATTCGGTTTCACATTTCTAAAGACTCTATTGAATTAAATACTTCCCAAGAATATTCTCTCTTGAAGGTGTTGAAATTTAATCATTAAAATTTTTCCAGAATGAATTTTCAATAAATGTCATCAGAGTTGTTAAAGTAATGATATATACTTTACAATCCCTTTTATCACATGTGGCCAAAATCACATTTCTTGAAAGTAATCACGAGCAGGCTCGAGTGCGAGTGAAAATAAGTCGTCAGAGTTCTAAAATAAATCCTTCAGCAGTTCCTGTCAGCTGAAATTCGAAAGGCCATATAATGCAAATATCCTTTTCAAAAGCAAGACCAAAATCAGATCTCTTCCATAAAAAGAAAGTGGGTTCAGCTTCTTTTTAGAATTATCAAGTACTCTAAATATTTTATTGCTACTGCGTCCGCTTCCGTCGCTCAACATTAAGGTCATCAAAGCAGAATAAAGTCGCTGAACTTGTATTTTTACGACCGAAATAGCAAAGTTCGAACTCCTTTTTACGACTGCATATTTATTCGGCTTTTTCCTTGAGATGATCTGTAGTGGCGCTACGCCTACGATACTCGCACGTAAATATTTGAAAGTTAGGAATAGGTTTTCAGAACATTCTCCCTTGCGAATATGATTTAGTGATTTGCAGCAAATTATGCAGTATTGCCATAAGAATGATTCAATTCTAAAACTTGTCAAAAATGTTTCAGCACATGTATGTATCACTTATTAAATTCAAGCAAATTTTTCATGAAATGGAAGGATTTTTCATTGGTTTTCCAATATTCAAATAAGAAAGTTTATCAGTTTTTTGAGAAGAAAATATCTTCTTGCATTTTCTAACTTAAAGTATCTATAATAAAATATATGTAATGATAATAAAAAAAAAGTGCAGGAAAACGAATTTAAACATAATAACAAGTTCTTACTTTTTTAAAATTTAATTTAACAAACGCATATCAGATTAAATCTTTTGTTCAAATAACTTCAAATATCCTGTAATAATAGAGATAAAATTTTATTGAATGTGTGAGATTTGTTAGTTTATGTTCAAAAATAATTCTATTTCTTCATTATTACTCGTTGCTTCAACGAATGTAGACTCTTTTGATTCCAAACATAATTGAAATAGAAATTTGGAAACAAGATAAATAGTCTGTTCATTTTAACGACGTAATCCTTCCATATCTATTCTTATCCAATCAATTATAATTAACCTGTACTTTTCCAATAAACTTAGCCAGTCCTTCTCTTCTAGTTAACATACTACAATCCCACGCAATAAGCCCTTTGAACTCCGCATTTATCACCATTGAAAAGGGTTATTAAATTAACTGGTTAAGGTCCAAAGGCTACGCTGTCTTATCTCTTTCTAAAGTAGCAGAGGTGTTTAAATTGTGATTAACAAAATTCTTGATTACGGTCTTGGCATGCGGAGTCACTAGTTTCAGATCAGCGTCCTTTGTAATTAGCGTCCTTCTGCAGCATTTCATTATTCACGACGCAAAATTAATTGATCGGCCCTCATCGTAACGTTTCGGGTTTGTTCGGATAATGACACGAGTGCTGTTAGGGGCAGCAAACAAGCGGTCAATGGATCTGCGTGTCGGAAGGAGTAATTTGGTTTGCTGCGGAGTGTGGAACAAGGAAGAAAATGACCATTTAATTAATTTGTTTTCCCTGGATCCGGATACCGGTGGAATGGAATTTAAAAATACCCTAATCTATTTACCAATAATTTCGTTTTAATATTTGAATCTAATGATTATGCATGCAATTAACCGATGAGTGGCGTTGAGCCTGATATCGAATTAGTCGAACAGAGCTGACTGAAAATATTTTAGTTCCATTTTTGCATATTATATTCAATACTTCTGACAGCCTCAGTTTCAGTATATACTTTAGATTCTATTTTTGAGTAATTATAAATAAGAATTTGAAATTAATAAATGAAGCCCTTTATAAAATGTACCAGTCAAATAATTCTCGCCAAAATAATATTTTTGTTGTAGCAAAATATATTAAAAATGAAACATAATTTCATGAAATGGCCTCAAAAGATCTAAGTGTTTACAGTCTGGAAGATTTATTCACATCACTAATGGTACAATTTTATTTTTTGTGTCGAATGATTTTTATACATAGATTATAATAAGTGATAAATGACAATCTTTTTCTGAGAACAATTTTCGTTTCTAATCTTCACAGCAGATAAATTCGGATTGCCATGTTTAGTTTATGTATCCAAAATATGTTTGATCTCTACAAAATGAATTTCTGTTAGAAAAGTTCCTATATAGCCTTTGCTGATATGATGAAATAAATGGAGCTGTGATTAACATGGACTGTGTAAAGAAGGAACTGAAAATAAAATTGTTTTATTTCTAAAATGAGAAGAATTTTTTAAAGATTTTGGTCTAACTCGATATATATTTGAACAGAGAGGTAAATATTAAATAATACAGAATTTGATTACAGTTTCTACATTTCTGAATTTAAAAAAAATTCTGATAGAAAAATTCAAAATTTATAAAATTTTTACTTTAAAAATCAATATTATTCTCACGAATTTACACAACATTTTTAATACATTAAGCATGTAGATTCTATGGAAGCTATATTTTTAATTATGCTGTTAATTAAAGATAAATGTATTTTAGAAATTAAACCAGGATTATTCTTGAAATTCCTGACGATGAAAGCCAAGATAATGAAATGTTTATAATGATACAGATTCAGGCTTCATATTATTATTCCTCAAAAAAAAAAAATCTTAATAATTATTATCATGTATCCTTATGTACTATTTATTCAACATATATTAAGTTGTATTACTAAGCTATGAAAATGAATTTCAGATGTTTCTTTCATTAATTATAAACACTCCAATTTTAAAAGGATTTTGTAGTAGCACAAATATTTTTCAATCCTTCATAACGAGCACAATATTTAGGAAGGTCTAGAGTCTTTGATGTATACAAACGAATTATGAAATCAAACTTTCATATAACAAAATGATATTCATTATGAAATTATTATTAATTAGCCTCCTTTGGCGGCCAGCTGGTTCGCCAGGAGTTATGTGTTCTAAAACTTTCAATTAAATACTTATGTGTCTTGGTCTCCTTATAACTTCTCATATAATACATAATATTTAAACTTCGATAGTCACGTAATTCATATTACTATAGAAGCCTTGCAATTATTATTTCATTATACTATATATCTGCCTGATTTGCAATAAGCTGTCATGGAATTACGTAGAAAATATCACATTTTATATTTACTCCATAACATTACGCTTCCGTTTAAGCACGTCTTGAACATCACACTTCCCTCAGTTCAATTTCAATAAGAATTTAATTATTCAGTTTAAGTTTTTGTCAAAATGACGGCAATCACTGAAACACTCTTACTCTTGCAGGTTAAATTCTACTTTTATTTTGTGAGAAATTAATTGTTGGAAAATAGGGTTATAATATATTTTTATTCATTAAAAATAGAAACTGAATTTATAGGTTAAAACATTATTATCAATGAAAAATAGGTCATTTTTAAGAGAATGTTTTTTAAAAAAATTTTATGCTGCAATATTTTCAAGAGATATCATAGAAAATTCCAAATATTAACGTAATATTAATTAATTAAAGTTTCAAAAAAAATTCATCTAGGTATACTTTTTCATCCACCAAAGTAAATATTACATACCAAGTGCTGTATCTCTAGATCATATGGTCTGGTGCGTGGAGCACTAACACACACGCACATATTCATTTGGTTATCAGCCTTTGAGTAATTCCGGACATTGATTGGCCTGAAATTGGTATATTTATTTAAGGTGATAAACGAAAAGATCTAAATGACCACTTTTTAATAATAATATTCCTTTCTTTATAAATAAGTTAATTTTAATGATTGATTTAGAGGTTGATTGATGCAACATTGACACACACACAGCAAAGTATGAAAAAATCTAACATTTATTCATCAATGCATTTTCTGACACAAGTTACATAAAATGTGATTATTATCATTATATTATTTAGACCAAGTTAACAGTACTAAACAATGTGTGCGCCAGTTACTAATCATTTACAAATTTGCCATTTGGGTCGAATCAGAATGCGTATCCAGTATAAATTGAAACATGTTTACTGTAAACAAAAAGCTGATTTATTATAGATATTGCAAACGATCATAAAAACTTCTCCTTGCATTTATTTTGTTAGAAAACGTAACATTTAAGATTTATTTGACTTCATCCAATGATGTGTTGAAAATTCCATTTTTACATGTTTAGTTTGCAATAATATTTTTTAAAAAAAATTTCAGTTTTTTTTTAAATCTGATGGCAGCATATTGATAAAAGATAATTTTTTCTCTTTCCCTCATAATGTGCTCGGGCAGCCTAGATTTTATTCTTTAGCCCGAAATATATTGTTGAAAATACAGTTAAAATATTTTTTTAAAAATTCGTAAAATTCGAAGCTTAAGCTAAAATACCATTAGAAAGCTAATTTTTTAATCTTTAACTTCATGTAAAAATCATCTTTGCGCGATAATAGTTTTGGAAGTTATAACGGAAAACGTTGAAATTTCACTTAATTTTTAATTAATACTAATTAAAAATTCGAAAAAAGGGCTCCTAGATGCACTTTTTGGACCTCCAAGGTATACATGTACCAAATTTGGTAGCTGTAGATGGAACGGTCTGGCCTACAACGGCAACACACACACACATTGAGCTTTATTATAAGTATAAATAACAGCGGCGTTCTAGCTGGTAGCCAGTCTTTCCTTGATCTAGGCATGCTGAGTTTGAGTCCTTGACGGGCAGGATTGTTTTTCTTAGATCTCTCTGTGAGGTACGCGAATATCCCCCACCCCCTGTAAAAAGTGGTAGTAAAATTGAATGTTTCTAATGAAAGTTAATCGTACTCTTGGCCATTGTTGACGCTTGTATAAAGCGGAACTAATTATGTCGAAATCGAAATTAAAAATTAATTCGTAATTAAACAAAAAATTTCACAAAAATGAAATAAAATTTATTTATGCAATAATCTAAATTAATATAATTAAGTAAACGGAACTAAAAATTATTTAGGATACAAACAAGTTAAAAAAATTAAAAAAAAATCATTGTATTTAGTGAACGCAAATGCAGCTACAACTAAAATTCAGATGAATCTAACACTATAAGTTAATTAAAACGGAATACAATATAATCAAAATAACAACAAATAGAAAAATAATCCGGTTTGAAGATTTCTCAAGATTTACCCTCAAGCAAGTATTAAAAATAAGGATGTCCAACAGTATTGACCCCTCGTGACACGGAAATCCCTCGAAAATTAAGACAAAAGAAAATACCAATTTTAACAGCAAAATAAAAAGAAAACATATTACTTTGTTTTTGTGTTTTTTGCTGTAAAATTACAAATAAAACATGGGACAAAATTTTGTTTGCGAGCCTTAAGGAAATATTGTTTCTTTAACATAATGTAAATATATGAATAAAGACAATGTATTATAATTTACATATAAAGGCAATGTTTATCTTTATTAACAGTACAATAAAATAATAATTATTATTATATCTCTTCTTAGAGAAGGAAAGATAATTGAAAGTAGACTTTCTTAAAATGGTAAACGTTGCCAATACAACACCACCCTAAGAGAAAACTTCCAACATTTAATTCGAATCCTGGAAATCACCTGAAGTTAGAATTTCGACTCGTTTACCGGGGCAACTCGATCCTCAAGTGATGGATAGACTGGAAAAAGAAATGTGTATTCTCGAATGACAAAGAGTAAGTTAATGATGTGTGTAATGCGATTTCTTGCCGCAACCCCTCAAAGACACTTGAAATAATAAATCGGAGGTGATTTCTGCGAAGCATGTTTCCTCGCCTAGGGAAGAGTTCAGATAATTATGAGTAATGACAGCACAGATGACAAGTTCGAAAGTAATAGTCTCATAGGTCATGTGCGGTGAGAAATCAACGGAAAAGAACTTTCTCCAGTTCAAAATTTTAAATATATTAGCTACTGTATTTCAGGCAGATGGTTTACAAATGACATCGCTTTCACAATTGTACTCCCGATAAATCTGAAAGTGACTCTTTGTTTAAAATTTAATACAGAAAGACCAAAACGCAGTGAAATGAAGAAGTGCACGACGGTGTTTCTTTTAAAATATAACATGCCATAAAGACGACTTCAAAAACAAAGTATCAGGATATGAGCATGCTGTTTTAAAATCTATAATCGTTAATTTTTAATGTCGTAACTAATCACCGTTAATGTTTATGTATATGATTCGGAGTTACCATTAAAGTAACTCAAAAACAACAAATGATCAAATAAATAACAGATGAGTAATTAATAAAAAATAAATAAAATAGTTGATTGATTATCTCAAAACATGTGTAACCAAGCATTTATATATCATCTTCCGTGTACGCACATCCCTTTTCTTCAAGATTCGTTAAAAACAAGAGGAACTCGGATATATATATATATAT
>JAPMOQ010038156.1:2034375-2101878 GCA_026543055.1 Argiope trifasciata | reverse complement strand
GCTTGAAAATTTGTGGACATACTATTCAAAAAATGGGGAAACGGATTTCACGAAAAAAAAATTTAGTTCCAGAAATCACCGATAGGTGGCGCTGTACCACTGGACGTATGCTGAAAAGACACAAAAACACGTTTTAAACACATTTTATTTGAAAGTACCAAGCATACATGAAACAAGGACGTTATCGATGCAGGGAATGCTGCTCAATATGGTTCCCTTCCTGAAGATGTAAAATGTGAAGTCTGTGGACAGCTTGTTCAACTGCGGATCGTAACTGGTCATCTGAGATGCTTCTCACATGCAGACTGATACTCTCTTTCAAATCTGCCAAGGTTATCAGACGTTCTCGATAAACAAGGTTTTTTAAGTGTCCCCAAAGCCAAAAATCACACGGATTAAGATCCGGTGAACGAGATGGCCAAGTTGTCGGAAACGCGCGACTGATTATTCTGTCAGTGGTGAAATGTTGGCGAAGAAACTGTTGCACAGGTAGTCCAATGTGTGGAGGTGCTCCATCTTGCATAAAAGTAATGGTGTCAAGGCATTGGCGCTGCTGCAAATGGGGTACAACAAATGTTTCGAGCATCCTTTTGTACCTGTTGGCCGTCACGGTACATGTCTCAAGGCCATTGGAAGTAACCTCTTCGAAAAAGAACGGTCCAAGGATGAATGTGGCTGTGAATCCACACCAGACTGTAACTTTCGGTGAGTGGAGTGGAATCTCTTGGAAGGTACGGGGGTTTTTCGTGTCCCATATGCGACAGTTATGGGTGTTCACTGTTCCACTGAGGTGGAAATGGGCCTCATCGCTCCACAGAATCTGCCACGGCCACGATGCATCCACTTCAACTCTAGCAAGAAAGGTCAATGCAAAGGTCAGTCGCATCTCCCTGTCTGTGGCCAGCAATTGTTGATTAGGGCGGATTTTGTACGGGAAACAATGCACCATTTTTCTGAGTACGTTCCACACTGTGCTATAGGGAACACCCAAGTGTCGTGACACTGCACGTGCACTACTGCAGCCTAAAACATTATCCATTGACTGTTCAACAATACCGGTGGCAACATCTTCAACGACATCTGAACGAACCGGTTTGCGTCCTCGACCAGGCTGAACTCCAAGATGTCCAGTTTCCTCGAATCGAGCGATCATTCTCCTGAGAGCTTGTGGAAGCAATGGTCCCTTACGCAAATCCTTAAGTCGGCGAAACTCTCGAAGTGCTGCTGGAGCATTTCCTTTATTCTCGTAAAACAACTTCACAAGCAAAGCGCGTTCTGGCAGCGTGACAGCCATCACTAATAAGAATGACATTCCCCACCTTTTAACTTCTTTTATACCCAGAACATGGCTTCTAACCATGCTTTACGCAAATTTTTCTGGTTACAGTATGAAATTGCAGTTACAACGGGAGTTCTAGCTTCTTTACTATTTTTATTTTCCATAAGGGGCAGAAAAATTAAAAAGGAAGCATGGAAGCATTCCATTCCGCATAAACATTTTAATTTTTATTATTATTTGTGTCTTTTGATCATAGTTCCAGTTGTGCAGCGCCACCTATCGGTGATTTCAGGAACTAATTTTTTTTTCGTGAAATCCGTTTCCCCATATTTTGAATAGTATGTGTACAAAATTTTGAGCCTTTACACTGAGTAGTTCGATATCCATGGAGGTCAGAGTATTGGTGTTTTATTTCTGGCCACCTTGTACTTCGGAATGAATCCGAAAGATCAATTTATTAACAACATTTGATTTTAAATACATCAAACACTAAAAAAAACAACAACCCTGAATTTTTTGATATAATCGGTCGGAATTCTACTAACCCTCACCCGACTACTGTTGAGGGGGAAAAAAAAACGATGAGCCTTGCCCATATTTGGCGGTATTTGGTCACAGCTTTTCTTTGCGAAAGTTAGATTTTAACTAATAAAAAAGTTAACTTCGCTATTTACCGGAATAAAAAGTTTCCATGTTCTACCCCTGACTGTAATCTTTTTTTGATATAAATTTCATCCAATTGCGTTTAGCTGTTCTGGCTGATTTAGTAACAAACATTAATCAAAACTTTCACATTTATAATATAATATAAATGTGATAATATAATTATTACTTATAAGCAGTGCATATTTGTTAACGCCCTATTGCATCTCCTTCTAAGATGTACTAAAATATTTGATAATAATTATCTGATGAAAGTTTGAAAATTTGCGAAAAAATGTTTATGCATTGAACTTCTATATTACTTAGTTGAAGAAAAATATGTATTTCAATGTTTTCAAACCATTTAACTGTTTTGGTAGTAAAGCCTTTTGACATTGGTTCAAAATTTTATGTTCGAATACAAAAAACAAAACAAAAAAAAATTATTTCAGTTTAGCAAAAAATTTTAGTAAACCAAACGACTAACTTCATACTTATTTTCGGAACTTCCATTTTACAAATCCATAACTTTCTCTCAGCCAAACTTTTCACTTTGATTTCTTTCAAAACTTATCGAATACCAATAAAATCTCGCGTATTCTGAGACATATTATCGATAATTGCTTTCGACAGGAGGCAAAAATAAAACAAAAAAATTAACATTTGCACGATAATCGTATTTTTTTCTCGTACGCTGATTATTGATTGATTCATCCAGGAAGCATCATCATCATGGTTGTCGTTGTTTTTTCTCCTTTTTTCCTTGCTTCTAACATTTTGAAATAATAATCGGAGCTTTTCAGCTCTGAACATTGGAACAGAGAGAGATATGATAAATTTACTTGAAGCATATATAGGAATTAACACCCAATTTATATTGGTACATGCATACATGAGAATTAACATTGCAATTTGTATTGGTACTTGAATATACTAGAATTATCACTGGAATTTGTAATAGTATATGTTTCATATCTAAAGGATATATAATCCATTCTATTAAAATAATCTTATATTTATTAGATTTTTTCGAATAAAATGATACACACAACTCAAATAACTCTATTGAATAAGCGTAAAAATATCATAAACATTCCCATTTAAACAAATAAAATTCATGAATCCAAAAAGCTGTTAAAATATCTATCTCAAATTTTCAAACATAAATTTAGTTCTTACAAACTGAATTCACGCTTATTTTATTTTATTTTTTAAAAACAATGGCATATAGAAGCAGGGACACAAATTTGTGATCATTCTTAGGATTTATTGCAAAATGTGGGTTTTGATATATAATTATAATTTCAAATTTTCATAAAATTGCACTCAAAATTATAATGAAGCCTAGCTTCTAGAATATATCTTCTTACTGACTTTTTTTATCTATCAACTCCATTTTTATTACTATCAATAACTTCATAACTATCAATGCAAAAAAAAAAATGTTACAAACACACATGTAGATTGAATCTTTTGCGTGTATATTTGGAGAAATTAGCTGACTTTTTTTCCCTACAAATTGGGCAAAACTTTCGCTCCTCAAGATTGCTGTTGCAAGATTGTATTGCTGTTTGATAACTCTGTTCCTTGGGGAAGGTATCTCGAAGAAATTAATGAAAACACTAAGAATTAAAGAATGATTAAAAATTTATTCGTGTCTTATCTGTGAGATGCAGGATACCCTTGAAAGTTTCTGAATACATTCGGTTAAGACAACTCTGTAATTTGGGTTTTTTAAATTATCTGTAATTTTTTTCTCCGTAATTTTGAACTTTACTGTAATTTGAGTTAGAATAATTTTAAAGATATGGGGAAAGTTTCGCAATCGTTTGGCTAATATATTATAAGCCTTTTTATCTCAGATATGGTTGGCGCAATCTTTGGAATGCTATCATATATTTATCTTAATATATTATCGAAATTCTAAAGTTATATATATATATATATATATATATATATATATATATATATATATATATATATATAATTAAATGAAGTAGGGGGTGAAGTAAAGATTGATATAAAAGCGGTTCACTGCAGTGGCAAATTTAGATTTTCCAACATTTGCTGCTTGGTAAACAATAAATATAGGTCTGTTTCTAATATTTCGCTTAATATATAAGAGTAAACCATATCTGTTAAATATATTTTCATGCTGAAATTGTAACATCGAAAAGAAGAGGAAATTTTTGTATAATGTCTTTTCCAATTAAAATAGTAATTTTTTAATGGCAGTATTAGCAATAAACTGTTTCCAACTGGTCCATTAAAGTGAATAAATCAACCAATGAAGTTACATGTCATTGAAAAGTGTAGTTGCTTCGGAACTATTGGTATTCCATAGTTACTAATCTACAACTTGACGGGAATAACAATATTATTTATATCGCTTGCTCTTAAGAGCTTTAAATAGTCTATTTCATTCACATGGATGTTATATATTTAACGTCTTTTCTATCCAACGTATTTCATTTCTACGTTATACGCAGTTCATGAATTTAAAATTGTGAATTTATTTCTTCATAGTGTAACTGAAGGAATTGAGGTTTGACCGTTTCAAAACTTCTACAGTTAAATTGTTTCTGGAAGAGATAGCTATTTCAACAGACTTATACAGACGTAAAATAGATATAGATACAGATAAAGATCGATATAAATATAAAAGTAGAGATATAGATAGAGATCTAGATGGAAAGAGAGAAAGATAGAAATTCAAATAATTTACAAATGATAGAAGATTGGCAATCTTAATGACTAATCGGATACAAATTAATTATGAATGTAAAGAGAAAAAGGCTTCCAAATTACATTTCTCATTAGGATTAGAAAATATTTGAAGATTTATTTTATGCATTTGTATTTTTATTATTACTTTTACAATAACCTTAAAAATTATTTGTATCATTATATTTTAATAGTAAAAGGAGCTATATATTTCATTTTTGATTATTATTGGTGCATCTTAGTTGGAAAGGATGCTTTCATTTAACCATCATATAATAAATTTAATTACATACAGATTATTTCTGGATCATAAAATTGTGTTCAGAGTAATGCCAATGTTATATAAGTAGATTAGTTGCACATTTTAACGAAATTACTCTGTCTTTACAATAAGCAAATGTTTATAAATATGAGCTTAGAAAAGCACATACTTTGGAGAATTTTAATTATTTTACTATGGCATTATGGTATACTTAATTATTGTTAACAAATTATTATACTAAAATATTGTTGATAAAAACATTGAATCAAATATTCATCAGTTCTTAATTGAATCCCTTATTGAATCCATTCCTTAGTTGCATCAAACTTAAGCCGCATTACTCAACAAATCGTATTGAAGATGGTCATTCTACTGATTTATCGAATCTCTGTGGAAATCTTGTTTCAATTCACTCTGTTCTTTTAAGATTAACAGATGTTAATTTTAGATGAATTCTCGTGGGCGTTTTCTTTCCTCACATATATGATGCCCGTTAATCAGATGGGTGAAGATGTACGTATCCTTGGAAGTTCAACATACTGGCATTAATAAAAGAATATTTCGACTCCGAAGAATAAATACAACATTTACAGAATATATTTTTCAGATAAATAATTAATAATCGACTGATAATAAAGTTAATTAATATTTGAAGTATAGTTATTGTTCTTACTTAATTGTTAGATATTCCTTTCTTATCACAAATTATTTTCTTTCATTGACTTCCCCAGTCATTGTGTTTCTCGTTATAAATTTCCATGCGTATTCAGGAAATATAATATATTATAAAAATAATGATGTGTGAAAATTCTGTAGTTCTTTGTTTTTCTTTAAAAAAATCTTTGTTTAGATTTGCAAGAAAATTGCTTAGTTCTAATTTATTCTTTAGATAACATCGTTAAACGAAAAACGAAAAAAAAAAATATACAATTCTAAATTATTTTTGTTCGATAATATTTGTCCACTACTTGAAACAGAGCTTCATAGCAAATGAAGCTTAAGTTAAACCAACAATCGTAAAACTTCAGTGAACAAGCTTCATATAGATTAGTTTACCAAATACCAAAATAAACTTTGGAAGAAAAAAGATTTTCATTAATAATTCTTCGTCATTAGGTTCAATTGCTTCTCTACCAGTAAACTCCAATCTTCCGAAAGGCAAACCTAACTAAATAAAATATTGATTCATCAATATATTTATTGCTCTGGAAGTGGAATTTGAATTTTGTTTAATGTCTTTCTTTTAATTTTCAAATCATGTAACAATTTTATTTAAAAAAGCTGCTAAACTGTTCTACTGAAATGCATTCAATCACTTTTATTAAATAATATATAAAATGGATGTAAAGCAGAGAATTCTAAATGGCAGTATAATTTCAAATGTGACTTAGGTAGCTCTACTGCTTTTAAACAATGAAGATTTTTTTCTAAATTAATAATATTATTACTATCATTTTATGAAAATTTATTAATTATCATTATATGTTCAGATGAATTCCGTGTTATACATTTTCATTTATGAAATATACATATAAATTCATTTTTACAGAAGAGAAAACTAGCCGAATTTCGCTTATGTATCTTATTTTTATATCATTCCAAATGTCACTCATTCAAACAGGTAGACCCGTCGACATCTGATTTAAGAAAAACATTCCATTCTATTCTGGATCCTTAACTGATTGAAGACAATATCTTTTGACTCCCTCAAACAATAATAATAGCATTCATGAATTTTGAAACTGGAGGAAAAAAGCAAAAAATAATCCAAAATAATCCCCCTTCTTAATACTCCATTCTCTTTAGGTTGAATTACTTCTTCATAGCTAGCTGAAATTCTCAAAGGAGGGGGAAAAACAATAGCAAAAAAAAAATAACGTAATCGAATAATGGAAAAAAGAGGAACGTTTGATAAAACATTGGCTTCCTAGAGAATGAAAGAAATAAAAAAAAGGGAAGAAAAAAAAACGGAGCATTTTATCGGATAGGTGCCAGGAACTGGAAGAACAATAAGAGAATCATGGAACCTTTTGTTTGCCTTTATGCTATTTTATTTTTATTAGACTTTTCCATCCCCTTCCTACTACTAACGCAGGTGCCCGTACCTTGCGTGTGCAATCGGTAATCTTGAAACGACACAAGTCGGGTTTCTGATATAAAGCAGGGGGTAGGATCAAGTCCAGCATTGAGAGGTTTATCTTCCTGGACCCCTTCTCTTGCTTCTTATCGATTGTAGTGTCTGAACGAATTTCAGATATCGATGTTTTATCGTCTCCTAACAGACAGTGCAATCTCTACATCTGAAATGATCCAATAATTGAAAACCAACCATGTTTGTGGTTTCAAATTGTTGTTACTAATCTATCTGAAAGCCCCACCAACACAGGAGGAAGATTTTCTACATTTCGTTTATTATTGATAAAGCAATTTGTACCAAATGGGAGTTGAAACGATTTATTACATCTTAGCGTTTTTATCTATTTATCGATGATTTTTGTTTCAGCAATTTTATCTGTATAGTGTTTTATTCAATTTATTTTAGTATATATCAATTTTAATTGCATATATATATAATTCATGTAGTGAAATATATATAATAATGGATTTCATGTATAAATGATGTGTTGATGGATCAAATCGTTGTGTGAATAAAGTAAATCAAACTTCAGAAAATTATAAATTATTATGCATTCTTAAAAAATAAGAGCATTCTGGAATATTTTTTAATTATTTAATCTAATTTTCAAAACTCAGGCAATGAAATAAATTTATAAATATCCAATCGAAGGAATTTTTTTAAAAAGTCTTTCACTTTTTTGACAAAGTATATCTTAAATAATCACAAATTTTCGATTGTATTAAAGTAACTTTTTATACTTTATCACTAGTTAAATGTTTATAAAATTAATTAGAAAATCATATTCTCAATTCTTTTCAAATTATTCTCCTGATTTTTGCAATAATTTTTAAAGTTGTCCGTAAAGTAAAGAAAATGAAATCACTAATACTACGCTAAATAAAATCCATTTTCTGGATAAAAATAATTTTATGCCTAAATAAGCATATTTTTATTTAAAATGGAACAATGCAAACAATCTTCAAAAGTACGAAGCTCTTTTTTACTAGAATGCAAATTATTTGTACATTTCTAGATTCCTATTTTTTTTAAAATCATTGGTGCACTAATACATGCGTTGTAACAGTTAAAATGGTGAGTTTTTTTTTTTTTTTTGAACACACTCTTTTTATCCCTTTGGAAATAATAGAATTAAGCAATACTGAATGAGCTAAAATACTAAATAGAGTACTTTAATAATATGTAGTTAAATAAATAAAACATCACACATAAATTATACTATCTTCAGTGAATTTTTTTTTCTTGCGAGATAATTATTGCAGAATTTATTGACTAAAATCTGGACTAAACCTTCGAAGTTTAGCTTTATTATTTTTATCATTATTATTCATTTAAATGTTGTTTGGAATGATAACAAATGGTTTGTACCGTATTGAATCCTATAAGTCATATTAGATACATATTTTAAAGTAATTATTTAATGGAATGATACATTAATGAGTTTCGTAAATGCATAAATGCTAAAGTAACTTTAAGAAAATTTGAAAAACTTTAAGAAAATTTGAAAAACTTTAAGAAAATTTGAAAAACTTTAAGAAAATTTGAAAAACTTTAAGAAAATTTGAAATATTATCTTATCAACAAATTCGTCTAAATAAGAGTATTTCATTATTATATGATGCTTTTATGCAACGATTTATGAATAAATAATCATAATATGTGTATAACATATATATCCGGGATTGGGAAATAAATATAAAATGTTGAATTTTCTTAGAACCGATCTTTTATAAATATGAATGCTCTTTTCATAGATTTTGAAAAGCATATGCACATAGACATATTTAATTTACTAGAAATAAATTCCGTAGGACAATAAATGCATAAGCAATTACTGAATTTTTTTTTTTTTGATTCTCAATGTATAAACTTTTTATGCGCCAACAAGTATACCATAAGGCTTACTAATGTAAATCAGTACACAATTAATAGTTGAATAAATCTGAAATATAAAGAAGTAGGTACAAATGGAAGGAAAAAATAGGGAAAACAAGAAAATGCATAAATACAAACAAAAACTAAAACAAAATTGCTTCCATGCTAACAGAAACATAGAGCAAATGATGTAATACAATTGAAGAAGCATGATCAAATAAGAATACAATATTCAAATCGCAAATACGAAAGCATATATGTATGCAAATATATATATATAAACTCACAGAAATAAAGTCTAAATAATATGGGACAAAATACTGTTAATAACATTAATACATTATAAAAATACAACAAAATGTCCTAATAGGGAGGAAACCGAAACTAAATTATCAATGTATTTTTAGAATCGAAATATATTTTATAAATGACAAAAAAATAGAACGGACATTTAAAGAGAGTAACTGAAAAAAATGAAACATAAAAAATGGCATCAAAACGTTAATTTATTTATTCAAGAACAAAGAAGAGCGTTAAATAATACTCTGAACTATGGGTCATATTCATTTCCTTAATTTGCACCTCGACGGGGAATTAACGCAGAAAACTAAAGAAACATTATCATCAAATCTTTTTGTTTGACCACTAACGGTGAAAAAAATCCCCAACTGCTGCAGATTTTTTTTCACCAGTGACACTTTACCACATCTCTTCTCATTAGATTCCTCTGCAACAAATGACACTTCAACTTTTTCGCCCAGAGACTTTATAATAAGGGCTTAAAAGTACTTCTTCACAAATCGGCCCAATCATTTTTAATTATACTTCCCATTTGACCAGCGTTATTTAGATTCGAGATAAAAGCATTTGCGCCTTTTAAACAGTTTCCTCCAGAAGTGGTACTTTGAGGTTGGCGTGCGGAAAGTGAATGGGGCACTAAAGCACTTACCAGGAAAGTCAAACATATCAGTTCCGCGGAAAGGGACATGTACCACCATTATGTTCTTTGTCTTCTTTTCATAATTCTCTCTATCCTTCTCTCGCTCTCTTTTAGAGTCCATGGATGCAACGGCAAGCATAAAAGCGATGGAATTAATTCATTCTGTTTGAAAGGTCTGCGATGAAATTTGATTGCAGTTTTGTGCTTTTCCTTCTTTCTTTTTGGATAGGAAGAGAGTACTTAGCGTGCTTCTAAATTCATTCTTAAGTTTCGTAACTTTGAAAGCATTTCAGGGTGAATTAAAGTAGAAGTAGAAACATCTTTCTGGAGGAAAAAAAGAGGAATTACCATTTAAAAGATATTTCGGGGAAAATACGATTTGATCAATCGAAAGACCAAGCATAAATAAAGGAATTGAACAGGTAGGAATTTATATTCAAGTGGTTTTATTTTTTGTCTGGTTCAAAGGAAGAAAGATTTGCACTTTTAAAATCTTAATTTTAGGGAGGGAATAAAGATTTTCAATAACTTTTCTATACACTCTTATCCATACGTACATTTCTTATAAAATTTAAAGCAATAGACGTATTAATTCTTTCAAGTATCTTTAACTTACCGCGATTTCCAAGGATTCTTACATCAAATATTGCATTGTGTTCGCTTATATATCTATGTATAAGTGATTTTAATCCCTTACGTTGTCTTGCAATCTATTCAATGTCTTATGATCAAGGTGGAGTCACATATTGTATTATTGAAAGAACACGGCTTTATAGAGTATAAAGAAACAGACTAGCAATTCTTTAAATGGAGATAATGACCTTCCTGAAGGACAACTTGGATAAATTATCTCTTTATTTAATTTACTTATGCATAAAAACAAAGAAATAGCCGAGCTGCTAGCTATTCATTGCTAATCTATTCAGGTATCAAAAAATATTTCATTTAATTAATTTTATTTTATTTAATAATATTATTTTCTATCTAACACAAACTAATATCGACTGTATACTATGTAGCTACATTTTTATAAAAATTCATTCTGATTTCATTTCAGTTATTCTGTTTTGAAACAATATAGCCAAATAAAACTAACGTGAATAGCCAAATAAAAAGATTATTATTAGTTTCTTTTTTCTTTCAAACTATGATTTACAGTAGTAATAATAAAAAAAACAGTGGCTATTGAAATAATATTGGAATACATTTTGTACTTTATAAGACGCTTTATAATGTATAAAGTGCAATAATGAATCTAAAAACCAACAATAAGCATCGTGGTTGTAAAACAATAATTTAAAAATTAAAATCTATACTTCTTTAATTTCGACTTGACTTTGACAATTTACAAAAATCATCCAATTATGCTTGCTCAATAATATTATCTGAATGAGTTGCCTGTGTGCTTCAGAGCTGCAAAGCAAAAGGCAATTATGCTAGAATATATTGATATAATCTACATAATACTTTAAAAAATTAAATTATTCGAAAATTATTATCAATCATGTTAAATAATTAATTTTTGGATTATTACATATATTATTGAATTATAAATTAATGATTTAGAGGATTGAACTTTTTAATCCTATGACAATCAAGGTATTCAATCATTGCCAAAATTAGTGTCACGGAAAATTAATTTTGTGTAGATTGCTATGACAAGTAATTATTGTAAATTGGGTATAAAAATAAGTATGAACTTTTGATGAAAGGCATATAACTTGTATACTGAATCGAGTTAGTTTTATGATCAAACATATTTTTAAAAATGGATAGTTTTATCCCCTATCGTGTTGCTTTGGGCACCAATGTAAGCAACAATAACTTGGCAGGAGAAAAAAAAATCATTCTAATTTTTTTTAAAATTATTAAAAGGAAATTTTTTTTTAATACTCACAAATCCATAACTATTGCCCTCTTTAAACTTTATTATGCCCATGCTATCATGCCATTTACTATCATATTCTCTATTTCCTTTGAATTATTAATCTTCTGTCAGTCATACTTACTACATATTTAGCATAGAACCATTAAATCATTCAGAGCAATTTAACACTTAGCATGCAATTCTTAAATTTTTTTTCTCAGAAAATTAAATAGTTAATTCATGACTGTTTCACTATTCTCAGTATTGCTTAAAGAATTCGGGTATTACATGCTTGCCAAATTTATTCGATTGTGGTCGTATAAATCTTATTCAAGTGAGATAAAGTAAAAAAAAAATATCAAAATGAACATAAACTTATATATAAAAATGTTTAATCCTAATATTGCAAAAAATAAATGCATGGTATTTTAGCATTCTGTATAAATAATAAACTGAGAGATAGTCAAATGTTTTGGATATTGACAGCATTTTTCTCTCTTCCAAACAGTGTTAAATAATCAATTTTTATGGGAAAAATTTTGGGAGAAATACAAATTTTTTCTCTTGCAAAATGTTCAAAATGTTATATTTTATAGTTAAAATTTAAGAATTTTGCAACATTGCGTCACTAAATTCCTTAAATACCTCAAGATTTCATTTGCTTCTTTTGATTTCTCTCTGAAATAAGGGAAAAATTGCTTCTTCCTTAACTGAACATGTAAAAGAAAAAAATTCTTTGTATATTGGAAAATAAAACAACAAATATGATATGAAATAAATGTCAGTTTAATTCCAAATTCAAATAAATGAAATTTTGGATTATAATTGTAACACAATTTAAGATTTTAATTGTAAAAGGAAGATAGAAAATAACATTAGCTTATAAATGGCTAACTTTTATGCAGACAATGAAAGATAAAAGTATAAAATAAATGTAAGGCAGAAATGTAAAGATATAGAAGTGAATAATAATAAGCATATAATGTCAGATTATGAATTACTACTTTTCTTCAGCCCCCTATTCCCTTAAGACTCGCATCTCAAATTTAAATCGTATTTGCGCAATTGTTTTATCAAAATCTCATTAATAAGCATATATTGTGCATGCAAATTCAAAATATAATTCCTTAAACAAATAAAATTTATTAATCAAATTTAGTTCCATATATTTGTTCATACATGTGAATATTCCAGTTACAGCTCTGAACATTTATGAATATTTTAGCTTTTTGTATTTTATCAAATTTAACATTAATTGCTAAAATGCATTAATTCAATGTTGTAATTTTGATTAAGTTTTAGAACTGTTCTTTTGTGTTCTGTTAACAATGGGGTATTCACAAAAACTTAACTGAAAAAAATCATTTATTGAAAGAAAAATGAGTTAACTCAATTAAACATAAAATTAAATTTCAATTTATTTATTAATTAACTATAAAGTCTGGAAATAATAACTTGCACTTCTTAAAGTTTATTACATTTATTCGTTCCTATTCAATTAATGAATAATAATATGAAATCATAATAAATTTTGAAATAAAGGTAAAACTAGCAAAATATGTGTAAATGCCATTTGTTTGTTGTCCTATCTGCTTGAAATACTTTTCAGAATGTGATCAAAATTTCAGGTTTTTAATACCAAATTTTTGACTCATTATAATATTGAAAGCTTAACATCTGTTGTGTACGCCTGTGATGGCTCTACACTTGATGGGGAAATGAACTATAAATTTGCTGTGTAACTAATTGAAATAAGCAAAGGAATTGCGTTGTAACTAAAGTGTTGAAAGGATGCGATATTATGCGGTTTATTATTATGAGATGGGGCACGGAGTCACCCCTCTACCAACGGTATGCGTCGCGTCCAATCTCAAATCCCGTACTGACCGGTCATGACCCGCGCAGTTACAAAAAAGGAGCAACCCTAGAATGAGAGTCCGCCAACTTGGCACATTGGTAGCAAAGTACTGAACATGCCGCCCATGATGAAATATGCATTTCAACAACTACACAAAATTACATAAGTTAACATTTTTTGTAATAACAAGAGAGATAATTCATGCGGTAAAATTAATGAAAAATCACAACACGACATTAATAATTCTTAACAAATACATATAGTTACACTTGCACTTAAAAGAAAATACAAATAAAATAAAACACAATATTGTAGTTTTCAGACACAAGATATGCAATAAGTAATAAAGATATTCCGAAAGACAAGATTTCAATATAGACCTTTAGAAATTAATCATTTGAGGAGAAATTAGCCTTCCAATGGCAAAAATGCAATTTTCGAAATGGACCGTTTGTAGATTCCAGAATGAGTTTTAACATTAACCACTCTTGCTATATTATGTTTACCATAAAATACATTTACAATTCTACCTACAATTCATTCACAATATGGAAGATTTTCTTCTTTGTGTAAAGCAGTGTTACCAATTTTTAAATTTTGTTTTTTAATTATCCATTTGTGTCTTTGTTGCAACATACTTAAATAATTATTTTACCATCGTTTCCATATGACTTGTACCATTTTAGATGTTCTTTGCCATAAATTCAATCTATTATTTTCAGTGTTTTTTTAAGTTTGGCTGAACAACGGATGGGATCAACCGTCCAATGCGAAAATGTCCAGGTCTCAGAATTTGCAAATTGTCCATGTCATTAGACAAAGGAATAATAGGACCGGAATTCAAAATACCTTCGAACTGATGTAGAATAGTAAAAAATTCCTAAAAATAGTAAAAATTCCATGTGTTAACTTCCATATGAAACTCCAACAACACTCTTGAGATGGAATTTGAAGGATTTCACACCTGCCTCCCATAAGCCACCAAAGTTAGGTGCTCTGGGAGGAAGAAATTTCCATTGAATGCCTTCTTCAGATAAAAAATTGGATAAATATTCATCATGCTTAGTTGCTATAAGAGCTAATATTTTCAGTTCAGAATTACCACTTACAAAGTCAGACCAGAAATAATATCTAACTGAATAACTTTAGCAGCCATACCGATAAATATACAAACATAAATTTTATGATATAAGCCTTTCCTTTGACCTTTATATTTTATGAAAAATGGTCCACAAAACTCGATACATGCACACTTGAAAGGAGAATTCATATTCAAGCGTTTTTTGGCAAATTGCCCATAATTTGTTCATTAGTCAAAGGTTTTCATTTGAAACAGGTAATACAACTGTGAACAATTTTTTTACAAGCATTCCTTCCATTTAAGGGCCAGAATTCTCTACGAACACCATACAATAAATTTTGCGACCCATTATGCAAATTTTTCACACGAAAATATATAATAATAATTTTAGTAAAATTACTTTTGTCAGGTAAAATAACTGGATGTTTCTGGTCAAAATTTACATTTCTATTCTGAATACGATCTCTTACTCTCAAAATTCCATCTTCATCAAGAAACGGGTTCAGATTTTTAATCTGACCTGTGGGTTGTTTTCCAAGAAGAATTAACTTTATATCATCCTGAAATGCAATTTCTTGAACAGATTTACGTAAGAATGATTTACTCCTTTGTAATTATACTGTAGAAAGAAGTCCATGCAACCCATTCTTAGAATTTCTTAAGTTGTTACAAAACCTAAAAAGAAAGCTTACAATATGGATTAACGTAGAATATTTGTTAGTAATACATAAAACTAAATCCAAAAATCTAGAACCCACACTTAAAATTAGAGTCTTGTTAGTTTCTCTTTTCAGTTCATGTATATATTCCTCATCAGAATTAATGTTATTTTCATCACTAAGTTCAACTGTTACTTGTTGAAGAAACAGTGGACCATTCAACTACAAGTGATTGCTCATAAGTTGACGAGGAATCATACCACGTGAAATAATATCAGCAGGATTTTCACAAATTTTTACATGAAGCCAGTAAAACTATTTCATCAGCCCTTGGATGCGGGGAATTCTATTTGACGCAAACACCTTAAGTAGACTGGATGAAGTATTAATCCAGGCAAGCACAATAGTCGAATCTGAGTAGAGGCAAATTTTATCCACTTTTAGGTTAAGAGATCTCACAGTTTTAGAGGCGAGCTTAGCAAGAAGCTCAGCAACACATAGCTCAAGACGAGGTATTGTCATCACGTTAATCGGAGCAATTTTAGATTTGCTGCACAGTAGTGAAACTTTCCCATGATTTAGTACAGTGACACAAAGAAGGTAGATGACTGCACCTTAAGCATCTTTCGATGCGTCAGTAAAACCATGTAGTTCCACTTCCTTGATAGAGTCGGTTAGAATGAAACAAGGAATTTGCAGCTTTATAATATCCCCCAAGCAATTTCTGAATATGTCCCATTTAAGCTTTTCCTGATGTGGTAACTCTTGTTCCCATTCAATTTTGCATAGCCACAATCGCTGGAGGAAGATCTTTGCCTTCACTATCACTGGTCTTAGAAGACCAAGAGGGTCAAATAGCTCAGCTATATCGGCCAAAACAGCTCGCTTTGTAAGAATGCTGTTGATGGAGTGACACTGAAATTAAAGCAGTCTTCGTTTGGATTCCATCTCAGGCTAAGTGTTGTAATTATACTTTTTTCAGAATCACCAAACTGACAACATTGATCTTCAGTTGGAACTGATTCTAAAAGCATTTCATTGTTTGCCCACCATTTGTGCAAATCCATCCACCAGCTTTTAGAAGTGAAACCAATTCTTGCTGTAATTTTATTGCAGTAGAAACGTCATCAGCACCAGAAATAATATCATCAACATAAAAATCCTCTAAGGTTACAGTAGATGCTAAAGGAAATTTGGGTTGCTCATCTATAGCTAATTGGGTTAGTACTCTAGTAGCTAAGTAGGGAGCAGACTTGGTGCCGTATTTAACTGAAGTTTATAAAATGAAGGTTTATCAGAACTTCTAGCTTTCCAAAGAATGCACAGAAAAAGTACATTGCTCAGGATTAACCCAAATCTGTCTGTACATTTTCTTGACATCTGCAGTAAAAGCAACCTTATGCTTTAGGAATCTCAATAAAATTGAAAATAAATCATCTTGAACAACTCTTCCTTTTAGTAAACAGTTATTCAAGGATTCACCTGAAGTAAATGCAGCAGAAGCATCGAAAACTGCACGTAGCTTTGTTGCGCAACTATCTGCTTTGTAAACGTCGTGATGAGGCATGACATATTTTACATTGTCGCAATTATCTAATTTTTGCATGTGACCCAATTGTTCATATTCTTTCATAAAATTACAATAAAGATTCAAAAACTTCTGATCATTATTCAATCGCTTCCATAGACCATCTAATCTTTGTTTTGCAGTTTTAATAGAGTAACCTAATTGCATATTCTTTTTCAGAGGAAGATTAAAAATATAGTTACCTTACTCGTCCCTACTATAAGTTTGCTCGAACTTTTCTTCGCATTCTAATTCTTCTTTATTTTTAGATGTAGGCATATCTATAATATTTTCGTCTTCCCAACATTTTTTTTACAAATTTTCTATCAACATGAGAAATTAAACCACAATGCGGCGATTCTTGTTTACCTTGAATTTTTCCACTTAATATATATTCAAATACAGTTTCTTGCAGCATTAACGAAATATTTATACTGAATCTACTTTCTTTTAAGATACTTAAAAATATTTCTGACCCTATTAATATATCCACTTTTTTGGGGGAAAAGAATTCCGGATCTGCTTATTTGACGTATGGCGGTATTTCTATTCCTTCTAAATCAATAGATGTGGATGGCATTATATCTGTGATTTTCGGAATGACTAAGAAATCTAGCGTTGCAGTAAAAGAACTATCAGAGCTCAAAACAGTGGAGGTATTTTTTCTTTTCACATTAAGAATAGTATCGGGAATCCCTGATACTGGAAAATTTATTTTTTCTTTCTTTAAACCAAGTGCATTTGCGAAATCAGATGTCATCAAATTACACATGTTTCCAGAGTCCAATAGAGCTCTACCCTTTCTGACAGCTCCGAAACGATTCAAAACATAAACAAGAGCCGTAGCAAGAAATATTCTTTTCTTTTGTGTAACGAAGCAGGATGTCAGGAGAGAAAGGGAACCCACCAAAGAGGGGTCAGAAATCGCGACTGTTGGAGCCGGTCTTGGATTCATTAAAGTCATCATTCACTGCTAACACTTGCATCCAGTGTAATAAAGTATGATGCTTTGCTTTGCAAGTGAAACAAGAGTGTTTTGACTTGCATTGAGCTATTTTTTGAGAACCGAAACAATTTAAACATAAATGTTTTTCTCGAACAATTTCATATCGCTTTTGAGGAGAGAATCACATAGAACTGATCGCATTTATGCAATGGATGACCAGCGTTTCTACACAGAATACAACACTTGGGATTATTCGATGATTATTATCAAAAAGACTTCGTGCTTTATTTTTCTGTTCACTAACATCCGAATACTTATATTTGTTTGGAATACTGTACTGAATGACATTTAAAACTTATCTTCTTTCTAGAAATTCCATGAAATCATCAAACTTACTAATTTCATTGTTTATTAATAAAAGCTCGAATTGCTTTCAGGATTCGTGATCTAATGTTTGCAAAATTATATTTATTAAAATAGCATCTGATAATTCGTTTTTTTTTCATATTTTAAACTTTTTAATGCTCTCATATTTTTCAGAACACAGTCTATTAAATTGCGTAAGTCCTTCGTGGATTCGTAAACAATTTTTTCTTGATCAATTATAGTTTTTATAAGAGTGTCTAGAATTACTCATTTATTATCGAATCTTTCTTATAGCACCTTAAGAAGGGAATCATATGTATTTTCTGAAGTTTCTATCAATTTTGCATCGTTTAATAAACATGAACGTAAATTTTAACACTTTTGGTTTTCAGTTAGATTGGGTTTATCATCTATTAAATTTAGGAATTGTTGATTAAAGGATTTCCATTCTGCTATTTTATCGCCAAACAATGGAAGAGATATTTCCGGTTATATAATTGAAGTAACTTTATCTTTGAACTCTTTACTACTAGCACCCTTTTGTAGAATTAGAAACAGAAGTAGATTGGAGGTCATGTAAAAGGGATTTGAAGCTTACCTCTATTTTGAAAATTTCATCCTCTAGTTCGGATAGACTGGATTCCACTTGCTCAAAGTCATTTTCCGACACAGTATTATAATATTCGTTTCTCAGTTCTTCAAATCTTTTACTTGTTCTCGAAAATATATCCAGTTGAGCGTTCACTGTTGATTCAGTTAAATTTTCTCCTTTTTCACTGAATACATGACGTTTTTTCACTTGTCCTCTAATCCTCCCCATTTTTCTATTTAAGACAACTAAATCGCTTGCCATAACTAATTTCAATGGATAGCAAATTGAAGTCTAGTACACTCCGGCCCGACAGACCAAAAATAATGTTGTGTACGCCGGTGATGGCTCTACATTTAATGATGAGAAATGAATTATAAATTAAAGCTGTAACTAATTGAAATAAACAAAGGAATTGCGGTATAACTAAAATTATGAAACGATGCTTCTATACCGTGACCCGTGCAGTTACAAAAAAGTAGCAACCCTAGAATAGGTGTCAGCCAACTTGACCCGTTAGTAGAAAAGTACTGAACATCATCCATAAATTCATTTTTATATTAGATTAACATTTATTGAAGAGGAAAAACAGAAGATAATTTCATCAATTGTAAAAGAAATATTTCTTACATAATTAATTTGTTAGAGTTATAACTGTTTACTTGTAATTGAGTAACTTACTTTTAACATTTTTAATATTATTTTAATGATTGAATTTTTAAGAGAATTATTTCTATTTTCATTGCTAAAAATGTGTAATTTTTCGGATAATATTTTTAACTAAAATACCATTAATTAAGGAATTAAATTCAGTTCATGTATGGATACCATTATCTCAAATTTTCTTATGAAAATAGAAATTCACCTTTCCTGGGGATTTTATTAACTGCAATGTATGTAAAGAGAAAAGTTCTTCACATCGTGATGGCCTGTATTACTTCTTAGGAAATTGTATGCTATTAAACTAACATTTCGATTCGAAAGTAAGAATGCAGTTAAATATTGCAAACTGAAAACTGTACGTGGGATGTAGTCGATAAATTTGTTTTATTATTTTATTTCAGTGCACTTTTATTATTGGCTTAAAGATAACAACTTAACTTTTACTTTATTCAGTTGATAGTATTTTAATTCATTTCATTTGAATAAATTAGATCTAAGAAATTACCATAAGATAAATAAATACGTAATCTCATTGCTGCTAAATTTTTAAAAAATGATGGAAGTATCAACGAAAATAAATTTTTAATTAGTCACATATAGTTAAAGAGTAAATTACAAAAATAGATTTTAATGAAAATTTTTATCATGAAGAACATTAAATAGGATATATCAGGCTTACACCACTAATCTCTTTTTCAGATTTAATGCAATTTAATTACCGTTTTTACAAATGTAGACATATAAAGTTTGAAACATGATATTTATACAAAAAAAAATTATTATATCCGTTCAGATATTTTTTAATTGGATACAATGGATAATTTCGTAAAAACTTTTTGTAAGATTGTGAAATAAATTTTAAAATGCGTTTTTAGAAATGTTATTCAAAGCGAAAATAATTCCTATCACATTCGGAATTCATAATTTCTGAATATGCAATGCTTTTTTATTTAAAGGAAATTTCAAATATCTTTGTATTCTAATATTTTTAGTGTAGCAGTACTCGTTTCTTCTCATGGCAACTACCATCTCATTTTACAAATTGTGTTCTAAATATGTTAGATAGTATAAAATATAATGTTCAGTTCTAATTACAATAATAGACAGTACTGATCTCTAGAATTTGAAATAGAATTAAATTTTCTTATATGAAAATAGAAACTTCAATTAAATGCAGAATTGGATGCTCATCATATTTTTCATACCTAATCTTCAGCAATAAATTTAAAAATTAGGTTTGCTTGTGTTTCTTATTTTTTGAATCAGTTCATTAATAATTTGCTGAATACATCACTGGAAAAAATAACTAAAATATAAATGCAGAAAGATCACTGCAAAATGAAAATATAAAGGACGGAATATGAAAAAACATGTGTATATGCATTGAAGTAAAATTAAGTTAGAATATAAAAATATACATAAAAATGAAATATATTGCAGAATAAAATATAGTTACTAATAATCACCCTGATTTTGTTTTATTCAGCCTGGTAAAAAAAATTTCATCAAATTAGCAGAACTGTTGTGTCAGATTAGGATCTTCATGGTCGCTTACTTTCTCAACATCATACCGATCTCACGGTTTTAAAATTTCCCAAAACCCTAGGTCTTAGCTTTAGTCCAGTCCTGAATTGAGTTTATTGAATGGCTACTAAATCCGCTTTCTGATATATCAGGGCTTTCTTGCGCTTTCTATCGTAGTTTTTCTTATTTTGGGCCTATATATTTTGAATGTTTGCTTTGTTGCAATGTTGAATATTGTTGTCAATGTTGAATATTTTGAATTTTTGCTTTTTTAGAATTTTTGAATTTTTGCTCTTTATTCTTGTAATTCTTCCATTAATTCTTAAAACAGTAAGTCTCGTAAGTAAGGTCTACTTTATTCCTCATAAGAGTGCCAATTAACAGTTCAAAAGGTGTCCAGTCGGTACTGCGGTTTAAGGTACTGTTGAGGATTCTGTATAGTCTTAAATACTTGTACCATTTTGTAAGGTCATCAATGGATAATTTGGTCGCAGGCAAGTATGAGTGCTTGATATATTATTTCTACTTGGTTGTTTCCTCGAGGAACTCCGATGACAATTTGTAGATGTTGGATGTTCTCATCGTTCAATAACCACTAAAGGCTGTGGAGGTAAATGCTGATCCTCTATCAGTGATCATTCTCTTTGGACTGCCAAACGTTTTTTTTTTTTTCTATTGTAGTCTTAATTTGTCAGTTGCGTCCTTGGTAGAAGTAGTTTTCACAAGATACAACTATGTAAATTTAGTAAATGCATCAACAACTGCTAGGATATGTTGATAGTTTTTGTTCGTGGATGATATAGGACCTATAAGATCGACATGATAAATACTTAGCGGCATATCTTCGTTAGGAATAGGATTTAAAAATCCTTCTTTCTTCCCTGTTTTCTTATTTGCTAATAAATATGATACCCAGTTCAAGATTACATTTTGTACTCATTTGGTTGGATATGGAACAAATAATTCTGACTAGATGATTTCTTTGGTCTTCGTTTTTGAAAAGTACCCTTTTTCATGAGCTCATTTGATTAATTCGATTTGCATGTATTGTGGAACAACTATTAATTCACGACTATTTTCCTATTTCTATAAGATTTCGTTTGTTTCTAAAAATTCTTGATTAGCACTGGCTCCTATTGCCGATCTGAAATCTCGGACATTTTCATCTTGCTTAGCTTTTTTCAATCTTGATGTAATAGTTTCGTTTGATATTACAGCTACCGGATTTCCGCTTAGAACATATACATGTTGCCTTTTTTTTGCCAGGTCGATGAATAATTTCGTATCAAATTCTTCTAAAAAACGTGCCCATCTGTCTAGACGAGTGACTAAGACTTTTTTATCCATAATCTTTTGGATAAGTCATAAGAACAGTCTGTCACAATCTTGAAGTGACTACCTAAAATGTAGGTGTGAAATTTCTTAAGCGCTGTGACAATGGCGATGACTACTACTTCGTAGTTGATATACTTTTCTTCCTCTGAAGAGATTTTTTCAGACATACATTGCACAGGATGCAGTTTTCTATCTTCGCCTTCTTGTAGCAAAATGGCTCCATAGAGGTATTGATTCGAGTCCTATGTAGTTCTGTTTTTCTTCCCTGTTGAAATATATTTAACATTTGGCCTTGTGTTTATATTTCCTGGAGCGTTTCGAATGCTACAAACTGCAACTGATTAAACACAAATAGTGTAACCTTTCTAGTCAGGTCACTCAATGATTTCACTATCTTCGGATATTGGGAATGAAATTTCTGAAATAACCGATTAGGCCAGAAAACTTTGAACTTATTTTACTGTTGTCGGGTCTGGATTTTTTTTTTACTGCTGCCGTTTTTTCTGCAGATTTACGAATTGACCCTTTTTCCACAATGTGACCTAAAAACTCTCCACTGCATAAAATGACATTTTTGAAACAAGAAAACTTTAATTCTAAGCCATATTTGGACTCTACTTGAAGCACTTTCTTTAACTATTCGAGCCCTCCATCTTTTTCTGGAATTTTTAAGTCATCAATGTAGATTATTGCAAAGCCTTTAAGCGTAAGTTATCGTAAAATACTATACACATACTTCTTGAACACGTTAGGACTGGTACTTAGACAGAAAGATACCTTGTTGAATCCGTACTGTCCATCAGGAACTAAAAAAGATGTTTACAGTTTTCGTTTACTTCGACAAGAGAAAATCCGTTTCTTAAATCAAGGATAGTGAATACTTTAGATCCTTGGGGTTTATTCAAAACGTCTTCCATTAACGGCAATGAGAAATGGTCTTTGACGAGCTGTTTGTTTAATTTACTATAACGGACGCATAACCTAGTAGTGCCATCTTTCTTCTTTACTAAATACGATCGAACTTGCGTACTCAGATGAGCTGGTTTTGATTATCCTCAGTTCTAACCATCAGTAGATTTGTTTATTCACTACTTAATTCCTTGGAAACGAGAGTCCTCTTGCAGATTGGTAGACTGGAATGTCGTTCTTTAAAATTATTCTCATGGATACATCTGCAGTTTCGTTCTTTTTTTCTGACTTGTAACTGGAAATTAGCTTCGATAGTTCTTTTCTTACTTCTGGATTTGAAATGTGCTTTATTTCGATTTTATGTTGTGGTCTTGTCTCGTATAGTTGCACATGCATGGGAAATATTTCTACATCTTCTCATCTTCGAAATTTAACACCTTCTTTGGTGAAGTCAAGTGTAGCTTGTTCTAAAATGTCTGACACAATAATTGTCTGAAAATCTAAATATGAAGTCGACCCCACTTGTCCCTCTAATTCGATACTTTGCTGAAATAAACCTTTTGTTTGTCACTTTTTGTCACTTTCTCAAACCAGTTATATTATAGTTACTCTTGAGAGTTCTGGAAGCTTGATGATTTGTTTGATAATATCTTCTCGTAGAAGTATTAATGAACTGCTAGTGCCGATTAATGCATCGAAATTTTTGTTTTTTTAAAGCTGCTTTTCTTGTTCTCATTTTCTCTTTCGAAAGTTGAAAGCTAACTTGTACAATAAGTGCTAAAGGCTTGTTATTTTTTGTGTTTTTTTGGTCGTTGTGGACAATTTACACCAAAATGTTCTGATTTCTGGCAGTAACAACAATTCACAAGTCTTTATGACTTATGTTTTTCGACGTATGTGTTTCTATTTAGCTGCAAAGGTGTCTTCTCGAACTTATTATTTCCATCCTATAAATTCGCTGGTCTTCTTGGGTAATTCTGAAATTTATTTTCTCTTTGAGCTTCGTCTTTCCTTCTGAAGAAAGGATATGATGCTTTTGGTTTCAATGTGGTTCAATTTTGGTTCAATTTTCCTGAAACCGTCATATTGTTCGAACTTTTCTGCCAGATCAGAAGGGGAATTTATGGATGACTACTAATCGAGAAAGTGATTCTGAAACTCTGGCGGTGCCTTCCGTTTCATTTGGTCTGCAATACTAATTTTACGTAACTTTTCGTATATGTCTATTTTCAGACCTTTTACCCATCCATCAAACAAAGTCTGCAATTCGTGATAGAAATGTTTTCCCATGAGCTTTTTGATGTGAAACAAACAACTGTCATAGATTCAAAGAGGACAACTTGAATCTCTCTAACAGCAGATTCTTCACATGGTTGTAATCGTTCTCAGGTTTTCCTCAATCCTCAGGTTTCGAGCAATTAAATGAGCAACCTCCAGAGGAATTAATCCTAGTAGCTCCTGGACCCATTGAGAATTCAGCAACAACGCTAAATTGACATGATTCTCAAATAGTGTTAAATTTAATCTTATGTCATACTTAATGTTGAATCGGTGAAACATCTCTTACGAAATCTTACTTGTTATTGAAATTTCTGCTGAGTTTTCATGACCAAACTTGAGCTTGGATTTTCAACTTCTCAAATTCGAGTTCACGTTTCTCCTTCCGCAATCGCTCTTCTCTTCCGTTTTGTTTTTCTACTTCTGCTTGATGTGTGTCTTGTGATATTATCTTACAACACTTTGGCATCTTACTCATCGTAATCACCGCTTTCTATAATCAGATCCTTAATTTTGTTTTCCGTCAAGTCTGCTTCAACAGTTACGCCGATGTGATTCACGAGATCAATTAAATCTTCTATCTTGCCTTTAAGTAAAAAAGCCATTTTGAAACTAAAAGGAGCTTGATGCTAATCAAACAACTGAATTAATTTTGAAATTTAACCAAAATTTTCTATTTTTCAGCGTGTTTAATTAAAGGACAAATTAGATTAGTTTTGCATTAAACTTGAAATTAAAAATCAATCTTTGTGTAATTTAAAACTAATTCCTTAAAAACAGATATTAAAATGCACAAAGCATTTTTACACAGTTGAAATTCAAGATTTTTGAAAACATAACACTGATAATAACTTTCAAAATAATGCTGATGACAATAAAGCAATTATAAAGTAAGAAATCCCAAAATTATATCAAAATATAAGTAAAATTCAAAATTAAATCAAAAATACTGTTAGAATTGAAACTGAAAGTAAATAAGTTATCTTCAGTATCAATATATAAAAGCATTTTTATCAACTGGTTTCTCTAATTCAAAATGTTATTGGAATGAATAGTGGATCAAATACTTTAATAGAAATCCATGAGTAACTTTCAGCAATATATTTTACATAGTAAAAACATCGGATATTTCATTTAAGCTCACAAACAAATTTTTTTAAAAAAATATTTCATTAATAGGTTTTATGCGGCTAGAAAATATCATTTGAATATCAGTTAAGCATCTTTCAAAACCAAATATACGCATATTTTCGATTCGTTTCTAATGGTACCGGAATGAATAAATAACTGTACAAAAAATAAGATAAAAACTAAATACTTAGTCAGACTGATCACATTGGGAGCGATAGAGATTACGAATGCTTGATGTGACTAGGTGCGTGGCTTAAGGGCACATAAAACTATATCAAAACGAGAACTAAGTTTTGGTTTTGGTTCGAAAATTTCAGGAACAAGAAGTATCTCATGATAAATTAATTCCTGCATAAATTCAATCCATAAATACAGCAACAACTTGAAAATCACTATTAATTATACCTTAATAAAAAAGATATATTCTTATGCACTTTCAATGATTGAAATCAAATATCAAAACAACACAGATGTTTCAATATATAAAATAGCAAAGATGCATATGCTGTTAATAAAAAAGTAACTTAGAAATTATTAGTTATTAAATAGAATAAAAACATTTTGTATCTTGGTGCAATGGCACATAAAAGAATGTTAGGTTTCAACGAATCTAATGCTGGGTGTTGTTGAAGTTGAACAAATCAAAAAGTGCACAAATGTTATGACACTTGTCTGTGATCGAACAGGACGACCAAAACAAAACTGTTGACTTTTTCCATGCTGGAAATTCGGAAAGAATACACATTTTCTTTACTAATACAAGGGCGTTTTTTTTTTGTTGTTGTTGGAGATGCATTAATAATAAATGATATTCGGTACTTAGGACATCAATGAAGTAAAGACTGCAGATGCTGATTTATTTTGAGTACTGGATGCCAGTGTTTTCTTTAAAGATGATTTGGCAGCCCTCTCAATACTTTTGTGGGCCGCGGTAGCCTCGTGGTAAGGTCTAGGCTTCGGAACCGGAAGGTTTCAGGTTCGAGACCCAATTCCACCGGAAAACCTTCGTGTGGGGAGGTCTCTTGTACGTTAAACATGTCAGCCCAACTTCCTCCCACTATTGTGGTGTGGAGAGGTAGGTGCTGGTTCAGGTGACGTCCTCGTCATCTGACCATAGTTCAAAATTACGAGGTCCGTCCCAAAATAGCCCTAAAGTTGCTTTACAAAGGGGCGTTAGTATAACTAAACTAAACTCTCCATGCCTACAATGATTCAGCATTTTTCTTTATTTTTCTTTCCTTTCAGCACAGAGCAGGGTCATTCGTCCGATGAGTTTTTATATCAACGATGAATGAAATACTAAAAGAAAATGATATTTTTAAAGCTGTTTTTAAAATAAAGAAAACCAAACATGTTAGCCCTGAAAAATAATTAAATTTGAAATTCAAAATCCCGGGCCAGCGCCCCCATGTTTGTAGGAATATATGGGACAAAATGCCCAATCAGGCTCATTTAGATCAATGTCTAGGGTTATTGATTAAAGCGAAGAAGCTTTGAAATAAAAAAACATAAATTTATTTTCAGCAAAGAACATTTAAAAGAAAAGGCATTAATAATTAGGACAGGACAGGTTATTTACAATAGAGATAAAAGTATAAGATTTAGAGGACATCAAGGATGAAGCTTAACTAAATATCCCATGGCAAAACTATGTGCCACCGTAGCGTATTAAATAACCCTGATATCGAAAGGAATGATCCTCTCTCTCTCTCTGTCAGTCGAGCGAGTGCCCACAGTCACTTTTCTAAACCTTGATGTCACGTGTCTTAGAATTTGGACCTATGGTGCCCATCTATGGTCGCTAATTAAATCAAGCACAGATATATATATATATATATATGCAATAACGTATTTTCTGAAAAAAGATCTTAAATTATTTAAATTTCGGTGGCAAATGTGAATGTGCAATTGGAGAAATTATATTTTGTTTTAAAACGTCAACAATTATTTTTCAAATTGTATTCGATTTTTGTTCAAGAACATTTAATCAAAAATGATATATTATCCTTTTAATAGCTCCATAAAAAACCAACAACAGAGATAAATTTTTAATTCATTAAAATTTTTGGATAAATTGTTCCACACTAAACACATCATAATGTTCGGCTTTAAAATACATTTAAAGAGATGGAGAATAGAGTTCTAACATCTGAGAAGATTTTCCAAATTAAAAACACAATAACTATCAAACTGCAGAATATTATTATATATATTCCACAGAAGATAAAAACTCATATACAATAAATCTTGTAGTTTAATTAATCGCATTTAACCGTTGAGTTCATGGTTTTGGCTTTTAATTTTCAAATATCTTTTTTTTTACCTTACCACCTTTAAATACCTTATTTGAAATACCACCCCATACCAATTTGTTTGAGAAAGTATGTTTATTGGAGACGATAGTATTTATTCAAATGAAAAAGTACTTTTCCTTGCAATTTCAGAAAATATTCAATTTTCTGGAATTTTAAGCTTTTTTCAAATTTATATCTTTTCCAGCTTATGAGACTCTTACTATAGACAAAAATGCAGCATTTTACACTCTACATTCCCAGGAAACTGCAGCCATAATCCCCAGGGAGCAAAACAGTTATAACCGTCCGTATCTGGAAGAATGAACCTATATGATGACGCGGAAATGACTCGATTAAACCGTTCCGCTTCTTTTTATTTTGCAGAAACGTTATCAAAAATATATGAAAGGAGAATCTTCTTCCGAAGAAAATCCGGAATAAAAGATTCTTTCTCTCAAAATCTCTTTCATCAACATGGTAGCACGCAACTTGGTCATAAGCCATTTCTTTACTTTGCCTTTTTACCTCCTCTTTCATCGCTTTAGATTAAGTTTTCTTTCTATTACGATTCCACGACTACTGGTGCAGCTGATGCTTTTGCTGATGCAGTAACTGCTTATTTCTTAGATCATTTCCTTTTTCGATTCTTAGCTCATGAGAACAGAAGGGAAAACTATTATCCAGTGCGTTTGTTTTCCTTCTTTTTTTAAACTTCTTCAGCTTATTGGTGTAGTGGTTGCGGCGGACAACGTTAGTGCAACTAGAGAATTGGGATTTTTACAAATGAAAAGTCTTGCCTCAAGCTGTCTGCAGAATGTACATTATAAAGAAGTTTGTTTTGTTTTGATTGATTTTTTTGGGGATTTTTATCTGTTTTTTTTTTTAAAGACAAAGTAGTTTTTAGATGAAGCAAAGCGAATAAATAGTCTTTACGTTTAATGCCCATCTTGACAGTTTCTTTGAAAGAAAGTGCAATTTTAAATATTAAAGAAATTGCTTTTTGTTGTAATACCGGGCAGTTTAGCTTTCGAAAAAATTGTTTCTTTTCCATTAAATGCTAAGAAAGAAGCTTAAAGATTTCAGCGAAGAAAATTGCGAGACAAACGTATATTTTTCTTTAAGTCGTATTATTTTTCTATCGAATTTTTTTAACAATAATATATATATTTGGTAAAAATATTAGTTACTAAGTATGGATAGTTGAAAAGTAGAGGAAGTAAAATAAAATTACCAACGCATTATAAAGACATTTGTAATTTAAGATAATTTTTTATGAGAAAGACATTATTATAACTTCAAAGCCGTACATTAATGTTAATAACACAAATAGTTGTGTTTTTGTTACATTCTTTCACTCTTTTCTAGCAATTCTTCATTTCCGTAATGGTTAGCAACATTTAATGGCAAGTGAAATTTATACCACTGGCTCATTTGAAAACAGAGAACTTTTGAAGCTAGGTATCTGTAGAAAGAAAGAAAAAAAAACCAGTGATTTTTTTTGCTTCGTTATTTTTTAATATAAAGTAGTTTTTCAATAAGTTGATGTTGGATAAGAATTCTTCACGTTTAATAGTTAGTTTCATATTGCCGCTGGATAGGAAAAGTAATTTTTAACATTAGAAAAAAAAAACTTTCTGATTACTTGCATAATGCATGTAGTTTTTTCAAATTCAATTTCAGATAAAGACTTTTAAAAAATATATATATAAATGATTAAGGCAACCATTTAAATGCAGGGATTTTAAGTTCTCTAAGCCTTCGATATTTGCCCAGTTAAGTTATATTAACGTCCCGTTGCAGAGCAGCACTAAGGCTATTTTAGGATGGACCGAGTAATTTTGAACCTCTATCAGATGACAAGGATGAATCCTAAGCTGGTGCCCCTTTGGTCCACACAGTATCAGCGGGTGGACGTTTTTCTCTGATGGATTTAACGTTTAATGGACCTCCTTACACACCGTTTCTTCGACGGAATCGGGTCACGAACTTGCAACACTACGACTTAGAGCCGAAACCTTGCCACAAGGCCACCTCGACCGCTGTTTTTTACCCAAGTAATATAACATGTTTCAAAATGCTGTAAAATATCTTTCGAAATTGCATTGTTGTATATTAATCATGAAATATTGCAGACATTTATTTAATTTCATATAATATTGTGCTAAGTATGCTGTTACTACCTTATTGATTAGTCTCCATTAATGAAGTTATTAAGGGAGTTAAATCCTTTCAATTGAAAAAATGAAAGCAATTGATTAATTGATTCCCAGTTTAAAAATTAAATCAATTAAGGAAAAAAAATATTGTTGTTGTCGAATATATTATTTTTCAACATTTTTAATTATATACATATATTTAAATGCAAAACAATTAAAATTATTGATAAATGAAACTGTATTATTGCATATATAATGACACTACATTATTGTATGATAAATTTATATTTTTATATTAAATACAAGGTATTTAAATATGAAATATATGATTCCTTCTTGAAATTTTAAAATCAAAAAGTTATTCAAAGGCATTCTTTAACATTTTTATAGCAAAACAATGTCAATACTTTAAAAAAAGTATATTTTCTTTCTAGCATCTTTAGATTTAAGTTTTCACTCAATTTGCCACATTTTTTTCTCAAATGGTAACTCCAAAATTTTTTCCATCCTAAAAATAAAAGAGACGAAACAAATAAACAAAAAGAACCCGAAGTAAGTGTGTTTCCAAACACTGACTTATCCCTTTGTGCCAAGTGTCTGGAAACCCCTATTTTGGTATTGTTTACCCAAACCTATCTTTTTAAAGATAAGGGGGTTTTCAGCTAGGGGACGGTATCCTGTTCCCCTCGCCTACATTGATTGCACAGCAGAGAAAACTGCAAGACAATGGAATAGTAATAAGAGACATGATCAATCAAATAAGGGGGTCTTTGAAACAAAAGGTACTGGAAGCAAAGGGGAGGAGGGGATGAACGCAGAAACTGCAAGACTTGCATTCCGGTCAATTGCAATCGTCCCTGTTCCATCCTCTCTGTCTATACCCCCTCTCCCTTTTTTTCTTGTCTTGTATTACCTAGACCTAAAATGGAATTTTCCGACAGTAAGAAAGACTGTCAATACCCTGGCAGACTTTCATCCCATCTACGGACGAAACAAGGGTTTTGCAAGTGTGGGAAAACGACATATGGAGAGCTAATGTCCAGGATTTTTTTTTATTTATTTATTTCGTCCCTTCCCCCGGTACTGAGGGGTCAGGGGAGGGATTGGGAGTGCGTTTCTGGCAGTTTGATGGGTCCCTAGGTGTACCCGGGGCGAAAGCCATTACATAAAGATGTGTAGGATTTGCTACGAGTCACTATAAATTGGTTTCATTTATGGAACATTCGGGTAGTTTCTTTTTTATTTCATTTTTTTTCTGCTAAAATGTTACTTTTTTACCTCTGTTGGTATGAATGCAAAGGTGCATTTAAAGGTTTGTTTCTCTCGAGGAGTAACTTTATGCTTATATCATTGTGTTTAAGGATAAATCCTAAATATTAAGAATTGTAATAAAGTATTGTATATAGAGATAACTGCATATTGAGAGTTCCGTTGTGAAAATTGAAGCCTGTTGAGAATTGCATTGCGAATATTGAAGAATATTGAGAATTGCATTGAGTACTGTATTGCATACACTGAAGATTATTGAGTGTATGCAATGTACCAAATAAAATTGATAATCATATTGTAAATATTGAGAATTGTAATTTAAATATGGTGAATTTTATTGAAACAATTGAGGAATATTGAGAATGTTATAGTAAATATAGAAGAATATTAAGAATTTTACTGTAAATATTGAGGAATATTAAGAACTGCATTTCAAATAGCGAAGGAGATTGAAAATTGTATTGTAAATACTGAATTTCGATATGAATAAGTCCTAGTACTTGATATTTTTTGAATTTTTTTGTCTTTAATTGAAAATGATAAGATTATTTCCAAAGAATTAAGTAAATGCTTGAAAGTGTGAAAAAATAAATACAGATATTTTCACTTGAGAAAATATTCAAGATATAAGTTATTTTTTTCTCTGTGTGTGTTGCATATAAAAATTTATTCTTTGAATTAATAGTTACAGCAATCATACGCAGCATATTATCATCAAATGATTGCTTATTACTGAATGTTATATATCATCACAAATATATATATTAATAGTTGCGTTGTACATTTACTTGAAATATATAATTTAACATATTTTAATTTAAAAAAGTATTCTTTTTATGAATAAATATATTTTTATATATGTAGCAAAAGGGTAAGGTAATAAAAATACCTACTTCTAAAATTATAGGATGTATGAATCCGTCAAGGTTCGCTGCCAGATGACGATTCATTCATCATTCAAGGGACATTTTTCTGTAAGGTATCAGAATCATAATTAAAAATTTCATTATTTTGTATCAAAAATCTCCCTTGCTATTTGTATGCATTATTTTTAGATAATACAAAAAAATATTACCATCATGAGAGGTACGATAATCATTCATATTCAAAATTAAAAATATTACCTGCATTTTATTTACTCTTGAAAATATTCTAAGAAAAATATCTTCTTCTGAGAATATTAAGATAATGAAAGCTAATTTCATTTAAAATATCATTTATGTGATACTATAATATTCAATTAGGTATATTTTACTATTCCGTAACTGGAAATGGAAGTCAAAATATCTCCACATTGTTCAGTAGTTCTTCTTATCACATGAAATTTTGTTCTTGAATGCAACCATCTACAAGTTGTTCTTTTCGCATTATGTCAGCAGAAGCCTGTGAAAACGCATATAACTGACTTATTATTCCGAGTCATTGACTCCATGGCTCTGAAATTGCTTTTAATTTAAATAATGCCAAATGAATAAAAATTATTTTACTATTCAAAACAATATTTCAAAATTACTGTATTCTCCACTTTCGTTTATTAAATTCTAACATTTTTTAACATTAGTGCAAATCCGTAATATCTGTTCGAAGTAAGTACTCAAAAAAGATTGTTTAGGTTTTTCTTATAAACTATTTCCAAAATTAATTATTATACCATTTAACATTTTTAATATTAATATTTTTTTTTATATTTTTAGTAACTACATGATTATCAGAATGTACTGTATTTCCGAAATAAATTCAATCGTGTTAACAGAAGACAAAAAAAAAAAAAAAAAAAAAAAAAACAGAAATAATAACGGAATCATTTTGACGCAATGTCTCTGATCACGTTCTGAAATTTATGTCCACAGTTACGAGTTAAAATGATATTATTTGAATGAAATAATTAATTCAGATTCTGTATGACGAATTGCAATTATATAAATCGTTTTCTTGAAATATGTAGTTCCCTGTAACATATAAAAGACTTTTTTAGTCGCACCATTGAAGAATCTGCACACTAAGATGTTCAAAAATCTTTCGTGCTCAAAAGTTAAGATATTACTAATTAGGTTCTATTCTCTCTTGAGACTGTTCTTAGTAAAATATCTTCTCGTTCCTATATTTGGCATAATGGGCATTAACGCCTTCATGTCCAATATGTCGACACTAATTACATTCGTTGCATTTGTTTAATAACCATCATTAAAATCAACACTTAGTGCTAATTACGGTGAAGTGGCTCCTCCAATTAATTCTTCCGTGCCAATGAATAAGAAAACGCTTCAATTCCCCTCTGAAGAATCACTTAACATTTCATTAATCTGCAAAAGTGAATGCAGAGGATGATCGTGTGTTATGATGTCGCGACATTTGATAGTAAATGAAAATGGCAGCCAAGGCACTAAGTCAAATGAATTTTATGGCATTTCGAATTTTCATTTTTCTTTCATTGTTTTATTTTAAGCGATAAAGGATTGGAAACCATTTTTATGGATGTTGTCTAGACGGAACAATTACGAAATTAAGTTTCTTAATTGATCATGCATGATTAAATTTCTCCAATTACTAAGTGATACATTTTAAACGAATTCTTGCAATTATAAGGTATAAAAACTATTTTGACTTACTTAAAAGTATAATAGCAGATTACCTAGATTTGAAGATAGACTGAAAAAAAGATACAAAAAAGTGAGTACTTTTGTATTTTTAAATTTTTGGTTTGAGTGTAACAATCTTTAATTGAGTTCTTTTTGTTTAATATCTGTAAAATACCCTTTGTATTAATTATTATATGATATATAGAATTAATTATAATAAGTAATATATTTTAGTGATATTATACTATTAACTAGTGTGATGTCAATTATAATAAGAATTATCAGTATTAATTAAAATAAGAATCTCATCATTATAAATTATTTGTAAAACACCAAATTAAAAATTAAAGTAAAAATTAATGACTTAGCAACCAGATATAATTAAATTTAATTTGAATTATAATTATTGAACATTTTTCCTTTCTTTTTGAACTTTTTTATTGAATAGAATCCGAAGTGTTTTGTGATTAATTACCTTAAATTTATAAAAAAGGGAATTATTCACATCGATGCAGCCAAGTAATTTCAGTAAAGAAAGTCGCATATATGTAAATAATAGTTCGAGCAAATTCTTTAATTCGTGTGAGGATATGGTTCCTTTTGTCATATATTTTATTAAAACTAGTTTTACTAATGCAGTTTAAAAAAAGCTTTTAATTCTTGATCTATGAGCTTTAATAGATGTTTCATAGGCAGTTTTTCAAACATAGTAGTGTATAAATTTAATGTGTTGATTTTGTACCGTAAATTTGCAGCATGCGATAGCAATGAAAAGTACGAAGCAATCCCAAGATATATTTTATTTTCTCATTTAATTTGGGATCACGAGGAAAACGAAATCAGATTTTTTTTTTCTTTTTTCACATAAAATTCAAAAGCACTAAAATGAAATATATATGCGCATTTACTGCAAAATTAGTTAGGATGCGCGCTATCCAATTATGTCAACATCGTAGTTTTTGTAAATAATTAATTGGAGTTCATTTAGAAATTTAGGAAAAAAATCATACAATTTTAATTTCTTATGCTAACAGAAAACAATATATAATTAGGTTCTGATCAAATTACGGCATTCGTTTACTCTCTGGGTATAAAATCATCAATATGTATTTCTTATGTCATCAAAACCATCTAAAATTTCTAATTAACAAGAGTTTGCATAAATTAAATGTAACTATGCAATCGATGATTTCAATTTTAAGATTTATTTATTATTATTAATTAAAGAGATGTCTCTTAATTTGAAAAAGAAATTGTCCAACTGCAATCCAATTCTTTCATTCTATCAAAAATTAAGTAAAAAATGTGAATTTCAATTGTTATGCTTTTGAAAAGTAATTATACTTGACATTCGTCATATTCTAATTAATTGTTAATTTAGGTATTCTTGTCCATTTGTTCTCCTTAAATGCTTTTCGAATGCATTGTATTTTTATAACAAAGGTATTTTATTCTGGCTATTCAATAATTTTTATTGTAAAAGGAGTAAATTAAGTATTCTTTCACTATTTTTTAGAATAAATTATCAAATTTCATCGATTTTCACTATTTTCCAAATCAATTTAGAAATTAAATTACAACATGCTAAGCAATTAAATTATACTTGTTGGAAATCGAGTCTTAATTTTTTGCTATATTAAGCAAAGTTAACTAAGATTGTATTGTTTAAATATTTGATACTAGTACCCTTTGCATACAAACTGGTATACTTGCTGTAATGGTTTTATTTAATTTCATTTAAATCTTTCAGACACATATTCATCTCCAATATTTCTTCAACAAACTGTTTATTGAATTTGATGTTAACTACTAACCTCGAATTGCCACAAACTTTAAAACAAGGTTATTTTAATAGATCCACATACATTAAAAAAATAATATACCCGAGCCTCCGCAATGGAAAGAAATTCCATGATGGCATAGCACTTTTGAAAATGTAATTTTTCAGTTCTTTATTTACATGTGACATTGTCATGTTAATATTTGTTATTTGCCAAGTAAATCAAGTTTCAAACAATCTGTTAAGTAACAAATGCATTTATCTTTATTATGCGTAAATTTATCGAGATTTTAAATCTTAAGACACTTGAGTTTTGGAGGAATACAGTTTTCTTCCAATATATGTTATACACGAAAAAATAGATTATTTCCTCAGAAATATAATCGATATAACCAAGTGTTGAGATTCTTTCATTATTAACTTTATTTTAATTAATAATAAATGGGAAAATATGACATATGCCTTTTTTTAATACAAACACCCTTTCTTCAATTCATTAGAATGATTATTACATTAGAATGAAATAATATTGATAAAATTTTTGTACTGATTAAGAAAAAAATAATATGTTCTTCCTTAGATTATTTTTTAAATAATAATAGTTTAATTTGTATAATTTTAATTTAGAAGAATAAGGCGTATGGATACGATTGAGAGAAATTTTCATAAATTAACAAAAGTGAGATTTAAAATATCGCTAAAGACATAAATGCATTTGAAAAAAATGTATAATAAAATAATTTTATTTCAAAATGATTGATCACGAATTTTGGAGTATAGTGACAATTCAGAATGGTAAGGATTTCTTTATATACATAGTCATTCTTCCCATCAAAAACGATTATTATAGCGATGATAGAGAGAAATATTCCAAACTGGATAATATCTCCATGGAATAATTATTATGTTTGTAAAAGACATTTAAGGTCTCTTAAGGTTATTAATTAAGCTGATATGGTAACAAATAATAAATTCTTAGAAATATTATGATGTGAAATATTTAAAAGTATGTAACTATGAATGAAAGCAAATGAACAAGCTATTTTCATTTGATTTTGTGTGTTACACTTTAATAAAAAAAGAACTGGATATTCGATTTTTCCCTTGTTTCTGATGTGTTAGAATTTTACTTTCTGTTTACTTTTTTTAACTTTCATATCCTCGAGGACTAAACGTTTTATAAATAAATTCAGAACCTAATTAATTGAATGATATATCATTCAGGTTGGAAGATAATTTTTTAATATAAACCATAGTTATAATTATTATTAATTTCATACAATCTATGAAAAAATAATAAAAAAACTATGTAAAGAATATTTTAAGAAATAGTATAGAATGTCAAAAGATTTTTTTTAATATTTGTCCAGTTGAAACATATATCTTTAACTGAATTGTTGCTAGCTTAAAAAAATCAATTTTTCTTTGGGTTGTAAATAAGAAAAAAAAAATAAAACCTGACAATAAAATAATAATACATATTATTAGGTTCGAATAAATATGAACAAAAAAAATATTAGATCACATAATGATCATAAAATATGTTAAAAATATACTTTGCAATGCATGATTTTTTTGTTTCAGAATACTATTTGAACATAGAGTGTTTTATTCAGATGTCAGCAGAAATGAAGGACGAAACACTATTGATTCTTCCTTGATGCATATATGACGTTGAGATATCTCTGCAGTTGATAGGTGTGCTCAAAGTTTGCTTTTCATTTAGAGTCCGGGCGTGTCTCAAATATTTCCAGCACTTGTATTTCCCAAAGGAATAGTCCCCTCCAACCAGTGGTGGCCCCATCTGGCTTTCATAAAACGTATGTGGCTCTGTGCATATAATCAAGTATCAACCATATTTTTTTCTAAGCACAAGATAGACATGTTTGCCATTGCTTAAAAAATAGTACACTGAATATTAAAAGCATATACAAATCAATTTCATACATAAAGAAAAATTTTCAGGTTTAATTAGAAAAGTAACTTTCATTTATCAAAACGTGACATTAAATTGGGGGAAAATTATATCAAAGTGAATGCGATGAATTTGAAATGCTTTACTTAAAAATTTGGAATATGTTGATTGGTTAACATTTCTTAAATAAAATTCTAGCATTAAAAAGTTTTTGTAAACTTTTTAATTAAAATTAATTCAGATCTGTGAATTCATGCAAAACAATTACGAACAAAAAATATAACAAATGGAAAAATTTTGACTACTTTATTTGGGTATAAAATAAAATACTCCCTACCTAAATACTTAACAAAATTAATTCCATTTCAATGTGTGGCATAATATTAATTCTAGTAATGGCCAAACAGATATAAGAAATTTTTTTCCCCAAACATCTTAAAATTGTCCATTTAAATTTGCTGCAAGTTCAAGGAAAGTAGAACTTATAGAAAATTCGAAATAATGAACAATATTTTCACTAAAGCAGCCTTAATTATTTCAGTTTTTCTTTTTTAAAATCTTCATTTGAAAGACATTTTTCTAAGCATCTTGTGAAAATAAATAATCAACATTCGTTTTTTTTAAATATATTTACTATTATATTTTGATAAAATATTGTAGGGATCAATATATGTGTTTCTAAATTAATTCAAAGAAATTTATTAAGTTTGCCCTAGAATAATGATATGAAATACATATCAGATTTTAAGATAAGCAACTGATTAAAATGTAATGAATACCATGACTTTCAAATGAAAAAATAAGAAGTTAGTACATAAAGGTGATAAAATTATTATTATGCCAAAACAATGCAATTAAAATGAAATATGTAAATAATTAAAATCAAACTTTAATTAAAAATATCATCCTTGGAATCAAACACACGTAGTTATACATTACGCTCAGAATAAATTAAGAATAGAACTTAATATATAAATTGAACGTTCATTATATTGCATAATTGATATTTTATACTTATGAATATTTCATAAACGATTTAAATCGGTGGCTGAAGAATTTTTCCAATTTTTTTTTCTTTTTTGTAATACTCTTGAGTTTAAAAATTCTTTTAGGTCGTCGATTTCATGAAGTTGTTGCTCAAATTTTCATCCTATGAAATATAATCATCTACTTGAGGTCTAATTTATGAATTAAATTTCAAGGCGTTTCAACTGAAATCACTTGGAATTATTTGCATATGAAACTTGCATTGTTGCATTAAATTATTAAAATGAACCTATAAGAGGATACTATCACTAAGCGATTGTTTAAAATTAACAGCTTTTAAGACCATATGAATATATTTAATCTTATATTGTAGTTTTACCTTGTATAATGGATTTACAACAGATTACTTTTAATATCAAAGACAAATGAAAATGTCAATATATTTTTTAAATACTGAACTTGAGTATTCTTTCATCTTTTTATGCCTTTATAAGATGGAACCTGATGTGCATTTATTCTATCATAGAGTTAATATTCCTCTTTCTGTCTTCGTTAGTCAAGCAATAGTTTGCAGTCAAGAGAATTATAGATCAACTGTAAAAGGACCAGTGAAACTAATGAAATAAAAGAAATCATGGATACGTTTACACAAATTATTTTGATTAGTTTTTTTGATCAATTTTTGAGCCAACGTTGCCATTTATCAATATCATGCTAATTTGCATTGACATAATAGTAATAAAAAAAGAGAAAATAAGCCCAGTTACTATCAGCTAAACCATAAAATGCCATGCTTGTCTTCAACCATGTTATTAATTAAAAAAATGTACTCCATAAAAATAGACAACACCCATTAAAATGAAATAAAATTTTTAAAAATTCAGACGCTCAGATAACCATGAATAGTGGTCTGTTTCTAAAGTCTGAAGAGTAATGTATAGTTTAACACAGTAAAGTTACATTTTGTTCTTTTAATCTAATTAGAAAAATACATTTCAGAGCCATCAAAGAGAATATACTGCCCTATTCGTTACTCCCGAACTAATACTTTATTCAGACTGTCGTTTTCAGGTATTTGATTGTGTTTAAAAGAAGTTTATAACTCATTTAATATATTTTCCTGGCGCAGTCCCTTTTTCACCTCATAAATTGTGTAAGGCGACGATACATCAACCGAAGCGAGCAAAATTTTACACTTTGCAAGTCAAAGTGCTGCAATTTATAGCCGCCATCGCAACTCCACCGGAAATAATTCCAGGACGGTTGAAGGAAATGGAGTTTTACTTCTATATGTATATATATAGAAGTTGTATAGCCCCCTCCTCAAGCAGCCGCGAGGCTAAATCATATTATTTCCGAGTTTTATGAATGATGACCTCCACTTTCATGAAAAATCGGGGACGGAGAATATATAACGAACCCTCCCAAGATGCACTTTTGGGCTTATAAATATTCTAAATGACGAAAACCCTGAGATTTCATTAGTTTTACTCCTCAAGAAGAAAGTTGGCTCATCTGTTGGCTTAAAAAGGAACTCTGATTTTATTAAATGGATGTCAGATTTGCCTCATGAAAGAGCATTTGACTTGAAATGGAATTATTTTATTTCATATTTTGTTGAAAGTATGAATCAACATGCAACTCAGGTTTTTTTATTAACACAATTATATGATTTGTTTCTTGCCATGGAATCAGATTGGAAAGAATCTTCTTTTATTTGTTTTATTGTTATACTAGTTTCTTATGTTTATGCTAGTTTAAATAAAATCCCATTGATATATATTGATTGCTTATTTCACCAATAATATACAAAACGCTGACATTCTTTAAAATATCCAGGCACATTATAGAAAGTCAGATGTTCTAAGCAATGAAACTGACTACAGAATTTCTGTAGAAAAAGTGTCTTGCTCATGAAAGAGCATTTTACGCGGAATGGAGTTATTTTATTTTTCTATTTTATTTTTATTATTTAGATGAAAGTATGAATCAACATGCAGCTCAGGATTTTTTTCTTAAAGAAATTATTTGAATTGTTTCTTGCTATGAAATCAAATTGTTTTTATTTTTATTTTATTGATTATTGTACATGTTACCAATAATGTACCGAGAGCTGCCATTCTCTAAAATATTTTGTCAAGCTATAGAATGCTTGACGCTTTTCAGTTATGAATTCTACTATACAATTTCCTCAGAAAACGAGTCACTGTCTCTCACACATAAAGGATATTTAACTCGAAATGAAACTATTTCATTTAATATTTTGTTGAAAGAATGAATCAACTTTTTATTAATAAAATTATTTGATTTTTTTTCATGAAATGAAATTAGAAAGACTATTATTTCATTTGTTTTATTGTTCTGTCAGATTTTTATATATACACTGATGGAAAAAAAATCCCAACACGAGGAAGGAGCTGTGCTAGATAAACGAAATTTGGATGGCGTGTTTATACATCTGAAAGATGACGTCGATTCAAATTTCAAGCTACGCGCGTAAGTGTGGCGCTAGTAGCGACACTATGAACATGCAAATGAGGTTTGCTTTCAATAAACGCTGTAAGGTTCGTGATCGTTATTTACAATTGAGATTTGACGTAGTGGGTTAATGTTCGTCAAGGATGCTTCTGAGAAGACGAAGAAGCCAATATCAACAGCTCACTGAGTTTGAACGAGGTCGTGTTGTAGGGTTACGAGAAGGTGGGTTTTCTTTCCGCGATATTGCTGAAAGACTTGGCAGGAATGTATCCACTGTGCATGAGTATTTTCGGCAGTGGTCATGGGAAAGTACTGCCTCAAGAAGACCAGGTTCCGGGCGGCCACGTGGTACTACTGAGAGGGAAGACCGTCGTATTCGGCGTATGGCTGTGGCTAATCGTACTGCGTCTACAGCTGAAATTCGAGCTGCAGTTGGCACCACAGAGACGCAACGAACTGTTACAAATCGGTTACTTCAAGGACAGCTCCGAGCCAGACCCCTGTACAGAGCATTCAACTGACTCCAGGCCAGGTGAACGCCTGCTAGTAGCCTGTCTGAGGCCTAGACACACAGGGCCTACTCCTGGAGTTATGGTTTGAGGAGCAATTTCGTATGACAGCAGGAGCACTCTCGTGGTTATCCCATGCACCCTGACTGCAAATTTGTACATCAGTCTAGTGATACAACCTGTTGTGCTGCCATTCATGAACAACATTCAAGGGGGTGTTTTCCAACAGGATAACGCTCGCCCTCATACCGCTGTTATAACTCAACATGCTCTACAGAGTGTCGACATGTTGTCTTGGCCTGCTAGATCACCAGATCTTTCTCCAAACGAGCATGTATGAGACATCATTGGACGACAACTCCAGCGTCATCCACAACCAGCATTAACCGTCCCCGCATTGACCGCCCAAGTGCAACAGGCATGGAACTCCATCCGACAAACTGATATCCGACACCTGTACGACACAATGCATGCACGTTTGCATGCTTGCATTTAAAATTCTGGCGGTTACACTGGTTAATAATGTACCAACATTTCAAATTTGAAATGGCTCTTCTCGCCAATGGCTCTACCTGTGATCTTGAAACTTTAATCAAATAAATATGTTACCTAGACAAATGTATTCCTAAAATTTCATTTCTGTACAATAATTTTTTCTTGGTGTTGGGATTTTTTTTCCATCAGTGTATTTATAAATAAAATTTGTTTCATTTATATTGATTGTTTATTTTACCGATAATGCTCAAAATTTCTGTCATTCTACAAAATAACTGCGCACACTATAGAATGCCAGACGCTTTTAGGCATGAAATCTACTGTACAATTTCTCTGAAAATAGAGTATCAATAGTAAAAGCGTATTTGATTCGAAATAAAACCATTTTATTTAAAATTTCATTGAAAATATAAATTAGAATTTATATTTTTTATTATCAAATTTGTATTATTTTTTCCTATAAAATTAAGTTAGAAATACTCTTATTTTATTGTTTTTATTTCTAATCAATGTTTTTTATATTTATAAAAATATCTCATTGATTCACATTTATTTTTTTGTTACCATACTATAAAAAATGCTGGCGTTTTATAAAATATCTTGTTCACTAATTTTTTATGATACGGATAATAATAAAAAAAACGCTCGCATTTTATAAAACATCTAGGTGCAGTATAAAATGACAGGCATTTTTAGGCATTAAAACTACTATATTAATTTCTCTAGAAAAGGAGTCTCTCCCGTGAAAAAATATTTGGCGCGAAATGAAATTAATCTATTTCATATTTTGTCGAAAGCCTGAATCAGCATCCAACTGGATTAAAAAAATAAATTTATATAATTTGTTTCTTACTATGAAACCAAATTAGATATAATGTAGTTTTTATTTTACTGCTAAGATGTTTATTTTAAGTTTATAAGTATAATACTATTGATTTATATTGATTGCATTTGTTACCAATAATATACAAAGATCTGTCATTCCATAAAATACCAAGGCACATTATAGATTGCCGGATGCTTCAATTCTTGATAACTACTATACGACGTCTCTTGAAAAAGTTTCTCCCATAAGAGTGTTTGACTCGAAATGAAAATATTTTATTTCATATTTTGTTGAAAGCAAGAATCAATATGCAATTCATACTTTTTTATTCATAAGATTACGTTATTTGTTTCTTGCTATGAAATCAAATTAGTATGACTGTTATAATTTTTAATACTGCACTAGTTTTGTAATATTTATAAATAAATTCCATTGATTTATATTGCTGGTATACGTTACCAATAAAATACAAAGCATTGACATTCTAAAGGATATCTAAGTACGTTATAGACTGCTAGGCGTTTCGGAACATGAAAACTACTATACACTTTCTCTACATATTGTATTTAATTTCTAGGCATTCTACAGAAAGATAAAAACTATTTATTCCAACAATAAGCATGCAAATCTTATGATAGTAATGCATGTTAATAGATTATTAGTTTAGAAACAGAAATAATACGATATATCGTTTTTATTATCCTCATCAGCATATTCACATAAAGTATGATTTTTAGTGACACTTTGAGCAAGCATATGCATCCCTAACATTTTAAACATCCTCAACATTTTGTAACATTTTTTGTATGTATGTTATCAACATATTGGATTAATCCATAGCATACATTTTTACTTTTTGTATCGAAATACAATTGAAATAGTGTAAGTCAAAAATCTCTGATCCGAAATTTTACTGCATTTTAATGTTTCAGATTTTTGTGAGTTTTGAAAATGTATTTTCGGCGTTAAGTTTTACACATGACAATTTTAAAACGCTTTGAGATAGATGGATAAAATCGGCATTTCTCAAATATTAAAAATCCCAAACTTGTAGAGTTCTAACAAATCTCGGACGTATTGCATTTACTGGAAAACTGTCTGCGTAATAGTTCAAATACAATATAGCTTGCTACATAACTTTAAAACACAAATATTTCGGTAGACATATATACATATACCTTAAATATTTGTATCATGTTTTGAACAAAATTTATGAAAAAGTGATGAATGTGTATCTGTGCGTAGTTTTCATGTGAATAAACACTATTTCTTAAAACGGAATAGCTTGAATCAATGATATTCATAATGTTCTCTTGCGATTACAAATGCTGTTCTGTGTCAAAATTGGATTACATTTGGATCGAAAAAGAGTATTCAAATTGAATATTTATAATTTAAGAGAAAAAGTTAGATTATACCAATAATTGATTTCCTAAAATAAAGATATTCGAAACTTCTCAATTCAATCATATTTGATTGTAGATTATATATATAAATTTTAATTTAAAAGTTGGAGTGAGAGAAATATTTTACAGAATATGAATTTTTAGAAACAGAGGATTCTATGAAATTCATAATTTCATAGGCTTCAAATTTTTTAAAACAAATTTACTGATTTTCTAGAATAATATATAATTATTTATATCACTGAAATCCTTTTTTTTAAAAAAACTGAATTTTATGATAAATTAGGTAATTTTTCATTAAATAATTACTTTTGTTATTACACAAATTATACCAAAAATATAGTATAGTTTATATAAGGATTCAATTATGGTTATTTCATTGGTGAACGATTATGCTTTCTGTAACCATATTTTGATAAAACATGCTTTGTTTCAACAAAAAAATTTTTAGTTTAATTGAAATTTAATTCCTTCTCTTCTAATTTCTTTAGAGGGAAGCTGCAGGTAAATTAGAAATTTCAATAATACAATGGACAGAAATTTCGATAGTGCAATGGATGTTATAGCATGGGATAGATATCGAAATTTCCAACTTAAATATATATTTTTTGCAGAAATTATTAAAATACCATGTTACATAAAGTATTGTAAATATTTAAGCTAGCATTAATCCTGACCAGCCAACTGGTCCTTAAAGGCGGCCAATGTTGAATAATATAATTGTAATAATTCATTCTGTAAAATAAATGAATTTAAAGTAACAATTAAAAATATTGCTTGGAAATAATTATCCAGTCAAACTTACTGTTGTTTTACCACTGTAAAATATAAGTAAATACATTTTTGGTTTATATAATTTCGACTCATCAGTTATATGAAAACTAGACTGTGAAATTTGCAGACTCGATTCCTGAAGTATAAAAGTGAATATTGCTGAATGAAAACTCAGCAATATTTTTTATTTCATTCTATATCTAGATTTTGCATAATTTTCATTATATTCTAAAATATTAATTGCAATATTTATCGTATGAGAACATGATGCTGTTTGGGTTTGAAGTTTCTAAATGTAGGCAATAAATTGTTAATTTATCATTTCTGAGGCATTTAATTTTACTTTTTAGGGTTATCACACAACAATGTATAACGATATCCCATTTGGGGATTTATTACGTACTAAAGTTTCAATTTGATTTCCAAGTTATTTAATCTCTGAATTCTTACGAATTGTCTTAATTAATTTAAGTCGTTAACCAGTTTAGGCCGGTATGAAACAATAACAATACTCTTGGGTGAAGCATACTTTGATATTTGAAAAAAGCTGATGGTGTTTTTGTTTTTCCATCTGAAATCTGTTCGAGCTCCAAAACTTTGTTTCTAAGTTAGAAAAATTGTGAATGAAAAAAAATATTATAGAGACAGACACAAAAATCTCGTGACTTTTCAAACCGGTTTAACTGGTTAATAACGTAAATTAATTAAGAGAAATAACAATTTAAAAATAATATTGTTCTCACATGATAACTTGAAATTTGCGATTTTAGATTTCATTTTCTTGATTTCTTTATATATTTTCTAAGAATTTGAGAAATTTACATTCAATTTTAAAGTATTTCTTGCCTTATTTAATTTTTTTCTTTATATCTAAAGCAGTAATTCCTACATGTGAAATTTATATTCTAATCTACTTTAAAATATTTCCCCCTTAAAAGATAACTTCCAAGATAAATAAAAGAGAATATTTCACAGATCGTATCTTAATTAGAATTTCTAAATTTCTGCAATTAGATAAATATATTCAAATTACAAAAGTTGAAAAGAAATGTAGTTAAGACAAAGGATCAAAATTTAGAAATGTGTTAGACTATTTCAATAAATCTGCCAACTTACAACAAGGAGACCTTAAAAGTCAGATTCTATGCATTAGTGGAAGTGGGGCCTTTTGCAAAATCCACTTGAGATAAGTATTTTTTCAACCACTTTTGAAATTGGGTTCTTTTCATAGACTCCCTTTTACATGCACAGATGGCATAGTTCTGTGGTTTCCATTTGCAAAGAGAATGAAATCAAAAGAAAAGAAAAGAAAAAATTTCGTTCAAACCAATTACAAAGTTAAGAGCAATGCTTCATCTTTTCTTTTGAATGAACCCCTTTCTCTACAGGGATTGTCTCGGGAAATTTAATTTTGTAGCAGTTTGAAGTATAGCTTTTCCCCTTTTGCTGAATTAATTCTCTGCTATCTATTTAATTTATTTCGCATTGATTTTAAACAACGATACAGTTTATTAACTTCTACTGAAAATTTAAGAATTTCATTTTTAGCCATTTTTTTTCGATGTCATATATTTTTTGAATGAAACCTTAAGTTTAATTCAAGAATTGTTCTTTTTTAATAATGTTTTATTACTGTAACTAGATTTGAAATATTTTGTTAGAAAGTGTTCTTTATTAGTGTTATTAAATCACATTTTAATGAAGCCACAACCATTGTTAAAATTGATATTAAATGTTCAAAAAACGTTTAATTTTTAAGCTAAGAAATTAAACCAAAGGAAAAAAATTGATAAGATTGATCAAAAACCATGAATAAATCATTTTAGAGACTTCAGATGGTGCCAGATATATAATTTATACACTGCCTCTTCAAATTTATACAAATGGTTTGTGATTTTTTTTTCATAAGTGTTTTTAACATTGCTTTTAAAGTCGTTCTTGCATGCAGTATTCAAAATGGACCTAATTTCAATTTCAGTTGTTTTATAATTCTTTTCAAGCAAAAGTAGGTTGGTGTCTGATATCATATTTGTATATATTATTAATCTACAAATGAAAATTAGCTGTATTTATTTGGATAAGTATTAGTGCAGATTTGTAAAAAGAAAACTAATATGTATAATAATTTATATGACAATAATTGGTTGTGGCATTTAAGATATAAAAATAGTAGAGAGTTTGTGTGATGGTTACAATAAATAAAGCGTGTCCTAAAATAAATGCAAGATTTGAATTTGTCACTATCCGTGAAGTTTAACGTTGGCAACCCAATTTAAAAACATTTGACCCCCCTAAAAGTTTAAGAATAGTAAAAATGGAACTTCACATGATAGAACAATGTGTTTTCATTGTTGACCAATATTTAAAAAATAATGAAAGTCCGATTGTCGCAATATTGACTCCCTAGATCGTGCAATTTAACACAATTGGATTTGTTTTTACAGGGTTATTTGAAGACCTATGCCAACATTCCCTCAAGTACACACACATTTAATTACCTCCTATGCATGCATTGTAGGAGAAAATTCCATGTAGAATCAACAAATTTCAGCCACTTTTTTGCCAAATGGCCATGGGTAATTTCGACAAAAGAGTGCTTAGCTGTCAGACACGCCGTGGTGGTCGCTTGCCCTATGTTTATTCTATTAATAACCCTATCTTTTACACTTTATAATTCATCAAAATATAAAAATTTTAGAAAATAAAATCTGTCATCTATTTAATTCAATATAGCATTAATTACCATTCTATCATGTAAAATTCTGATTTCTATTAATTCTGAGCTATCATCTGTCAGTAAGTTTTTTTAATAGTGTTGCTAACACTTTTCTTCACGAATTGTGGCAAATTAAATCTCGCGATATTTTTAGGGCACCTTTTCTTTGCCTTAATTGTATGCACTAATTTTATTACTAATAGAATAAATATTTGAAATAATGTTTCCCTTAAAACCGTAATGTAACTAAAAAAGATTTGATCAAAAATAAGCTCCAGAATTTCCATAGCTTTTCTTATGAAGAAAAGATTTAATAAGATTGAATTTTCTCAAAATATAATATTTTTATATATTAATAACAGCATGTTCTTTTTTTAATTCAAAATAAAATATAAGAACTCAATTTTAGAGCTTATAAGCATATTTTTCCATCACTAGAACTTTTATAATGTATTTCATTTCCTATTTAATTCCAAAACAATAATAAGGTTTTCTTCTGTTTCGAAAATCATTTCCAACAGCAAAGCAACAGCTCAACAAAGAAGCGAAAATACAATCATGAATATTTAACGAAATAACATTTGACTCGAACATTAGTGTTTAGAGAATAATTCTTGATTCGCCCAGGCACGATTTCATTTCATGCAGAAGCATTTAATAGGAGGCATTCAATATGTAAATTGAGTAATTTAACTTTTCATTTTCTTTTCGCTGTTTCTTTATGCAATTTTATTTCGTTGCTATGTGTTTTTGTTGCTTCTTTAGAAGTCTGCAATTTATAGTTGAGACTTCCATTGAAACAAAATGTACTTATGGAGTGGTAATTTTTTTTCAACACAAGATATTAAAAAGCTGAATTTGAAAAACCTAATTTAAAGCAAAAATGTCAGAATGATAATACAGATTTCGATGAAATCATTGTAACATTAGATTCTAAATAAAATCCGAGAAATTTTTTCATTACATAGCAACCGAATTCATATATGTCATGAGAGTGCCGAGATACGGGTTTGTTTATTTTATTTAAAATACATACATTTAAAAAACCACTTAAAATAATGTTTTAAATGTTATTCAATATAAATGATTTTATTACTTGGTAATTGAGAATGTGCTACTAAATTCAATGGAATAATGCTGATTTCTGTAATTTTCTTTTTATTAACATTTTAACATTAGTAATAATGCATTACTTTAAAAATAGAATTACACACTGAAGTGACAAAAGTCATGGGATAGCAATATGCAAATATACAGATGGCAGTAGTATCGCAGCGAAAAAGTATAAATGAGCAGTTCGTTTTCCAGAGCTTTCATTTGTGTTCAAGTTATTCATGTGAACAGGTTTTTCGTGATTTATGGCGGCACGACGAGAATTAACAGACTTTGAACTTGGAATGTTAGTTGGAGCTAGACGCATGGGTCAGTCCATTGCGGATATCGTTAGTGAATCCAACATTCCGAGATCCACAGTATCAAGAGTTTGCCGAGAGTATGAAATTTCATGCATCACATCCCATCATGGACAGCGCAGTGGGCGACCATCTGCACTTAACGACCGAGGCCGCCGACGTCTGTGTAGAATGGTCAATGTTAATAGACACGCAACACTTCGTCAAATAACTGCAGGACTCAATGTGGGACGTACGAGGGACGTGTCCAATAGGACTGTGCGGCGAAATTTATCTTCCTTGGGCTATGACAGCATAAGACCGACTCGAGTGCCTTTACTGACAGCACGACATCGCCTGCAGCGACTCTCCTGGACTCGTGAGCATATCGACTGGTCCCTAGACCAGTGGAAAACCGTGGCGTGGTCAGATGAGTCACGATTTCAGTTGTTACGAGCTGATGGTAGAGTTCGAGTGTGGCACAGACCCCACAAAGCCATGGACCCAAACTGTCAGCAAGGCACTGTTCAAGCTGGGGGTGGCTGCATAATGGTGTGGGCTGTTTTTACATGGCATGGACTCGGTCCTCTGGTGCAACTAAACCGATCATTGACTGGAAATGGTTATGTTCAACTGCTTGCAGATCACTTGCAGCCATTCATGGACTTCACGTACCCACACAACGATGGGCTTTTTATGGATGACAATTCGCCATGTCACAGGGCCAGAGCAGTTCGGAATTGGGTTGAAGAACATTCCGGACAATTCCAGCGCATGATCTGGCCACCTAGATCGCCCGATATTAATCCCATCGATCATTTATGGGACATCATCGAAAGTTCGTGCCCAAACTCCTGCACCATCCACACTTTCACAATTATGGACGTCTATACAGACAGCATGGCTCAATATTCCTGCGGAGGACTTCCAACGACTTGTGGACTCCATGACACGTCGAGTTGTTGTACTTCGCGGGGAAAAGGGGGACCGACACGATATTAACAGTCATCCCATGACTTTTGTCACTTCAGTATATATATATATATATATATATATATATATATATATATATATATATAAATCCGATGAACTGCATTTTTTAATTCCTCAAGAACTGGTGACAGTGAATGTTAAGTCTAGAACTACGTTCGATTTCATTCTGCAGATTCTCAATAAGATAGAGATATGTCGATTATGTGGGTCAACTAAGCTAGATAGTCTCCTATCATAGTCTTCGAACCAACTACGTAAAATGCCTAGTTTTATTACAGGGAACATTATTCTGTTGACTCTCTCTGACAGAGTATGCCATTAGTATAACAGAGTTACGTGATATACGGTAGCATTTAAATGGCCTTTGAAGTGCCATATATTAGACATATTACCATGGTCCATATATAAGAAGGAAAATATCCCGAAGACCCTATTATTGTTCCCACTTTCTTGAAGTACTAGATAATCAGTTGGGAAGTAGATTCGCAGATTTCCATGCTTTGGAAATCTGCGAATAGATACACAGGACAATTTTTCGATATCAGAAAACATGACGCTTTTTTTGCTGAGTAATTTTTGAATTCATTTGCAAACTGCGGACATCTAACCTTATTCAAGACTGGCAGTACAGGTTAAACAGGTATTTGGCTTTCAGAAAAAGCACGAAGTCAGAGGAACAGTTCATTTGGAGATCTTCACATTTGCACTTGATTAGGATCAATGTTATTTGATGTACAGTAGCTATTCACGTATACTGAATAATTTTGACTAATTTTCTTCCAGATCAAGCAATCTGCTTGATAACCTGGTTTCTGCTTGATAATACACTCTCTATAAACTTTTTTATATGCTGCTCCAGAATACTTCACTAGTGTAGCAGGTTTACTGATACTGATTGCGGCAGGTCGAGAGCCAACAATTATTCGCAATAAAATTGCGTTTACTGCCCACTTTTTCACTAGCAACATAGGGTTCCGGCATTTCCTTATTTTATCTTCTAGCTCCAACAAAGCGAATTTAATGCCAATATGCATATAAGTGTCCAAGTGATCATAACAATTCGGACACTTAGTTCATACTATAATTAGATAACATTGCAATAGGTTTGAACAATTACATTAAGAAATAAAGATATAAAACAATGTATAACGAGGTAGATGATTATATATATGCGTAACATTTTTCAAAACATCTCGATAAAAATATTAATGGAAATTTTAGTCCTTACATAATGGCAAACAACAAGAATAATTGATTTTTTTATTCCTTAGTTAGAGGAAAACTTTTATAACAATATAGATGCTATGAAGAATTTTCTCAGTGAATTATAGTTTCATTTGTTGTTTTATTTATGATTAATAACTGTGTTCTGTAGTTAGGATTTTTCATAAAGCACTTGAAATGCTATCACTTTTCATATCTACTCCTTGACTAAAAAAAAAAAAAATATGTTTCCGAAAAAATATAAGATGTCTCAAATTGTTAATATACTTTTCATTTATTAAATATACATAAACTGCTAAGTAAAGCATAAGTCGGATTTCTGTTAAAAGCAAAACCTAAAAAAAATACAAAAGGCAAGTTTTATTTTATTTAAAAAACTTTTTTTAACAGAGCGCAATTTTGAGCAAACATTGAATTCCTATTCTGAAGTTCCCCTTAAAGTGAAAATATTTTTGCAAATATATTTTACATATAACAGATTTTCCTTCCTGCAATAAAAACCAAAATAAACTTAAAATCCCTTAACGCCATGCAAATTAATAATAAAAAAAACATGAAATAATGTCATTCCCCGCAATTTTAAATAACATTCCGTTAGCTTATAAAACCTGTTTACCTATGGGAACTCAATATTAAACTTGATCACTTTACATTCAACCTCGCGATCCCAGACTGTTCCGAAGAATAAAATTTCATTTCTTATTTTGCTTCATTTTTTCTTCTTCTTTCCCTACCGCAAAGTAAATGATTTATTCCGTACTAACGCAAAATCTCAGCACCACATATTTCTTTTATATTTGAAACCCTTTCCCATGGCTTCAGGTGTTCTTATTATTGTAACTTTTTTCCCTTACTCTTTTAATATGGAAATATGATTTGCTATCAAGAATAAGCGAGAAAGAGACGAGAGCCTACGGCGACAGCGTATTCAGCAAGAAACGTATTTACTTTTTTAATACATTTCGGAAGTAAGTAACTTGCTTTCGTGCAAAACTCTTTCGGGGGAAGCTTTTTTCCCCTCTTTTTTTAATTCAGTGAATCATCCAATCGATGCCTTCAAACTTAACGGGATGTGAAATTTTAAACTACACATTAGCGCCATCTGCATTTCCTTTGAAGAAATGATTTTCTAGATTAAAGTAAGATGGGACAGTATTAATTTGAAATTCATTGAAATCTGAAGATTGGTTGTAAAAAGTTTTCAGAATCCAGCCAATTATTAAGAATTTTTTTAAATTATTATGTATTTAAAAGATCTGAGGTAGAGAAAATATGTTAAGTATTTGAAATCGATACTTTTAATGCATTTATTAAATTTCGATTGGTTTTCAGCAAATAAACCAAATGAGTTCTTTTTTCAAATTTTCAAATAAAAGAAAAATATGAAAATTCAACTTAGTAAACAAGAAATTATAATTTATTTAAAACTATTTCCCCAAAAACAAGGATAATTTTTTCATTATTCTGTTGTAGGTAAGTTAACGAGTTTCTGAAACGTAGTTCCATGAGAAGGGAGAAAGAGATTAAATGTAAATTCTTTTCCTTGGAAAATGAAGTGATAACTTTAAATTGCTGTTAAAAATATCTTCAAATGTATTATTCCCGATTTTCATTCTTCCCTCATTTCATATAATAAGAGTTTATTTACAAATATCAAGTTTTAAAACAATCTATATATACTGAAATTCAATTCAACTCCTTGTTTTCTTTTTTTTTAAATCAGAGGTAAAATAAATTTTTGTTGAATAGTGATGTAGCGGAATCTTCATAACATAAATAACATCCTCAAAACTGAATGGCCATTTTTGTGTTCTGGTCATGTTATCAGGGTACGAACTCAAAGATTGCACGTTACACCATCGCTGTCGTTCTCGCTACAGTGAATTTTAAATTACGGAAAGTAGAATGAATTTTTAAATTTCATTGTTTAAGAATCACTCATAATTAAATATGTTTTAAAACCTGTACACCGAATGTAACCATCATATAATTGAATGAAATGAAGTTATATCATAATGAAGTTGTATCATAAACGAATCATATATCATATAACTAAAATAAAATGTTTTAGAATGGCTTACAGTTTACTTTACAGCTGCCAATAGGCAATTATTAAGTAATCAAATATTTAATGGGATGCATCATACTGTTAAAATCACACATAACTGATTTCTTTTTCGAATATGAATAAAAATATACTAAGGTCGAATTAATTATATTTTTTTTTCAATATTATATAAAATTATCATTTTTACCGAATCATGATTTTAGAATATACCAGCCGGTGACCGAGCTCCGCTCGGAGAAAACAGGTATCGAAGCTAACTCGAAGATTTGAATTTTCAATTGTGATTTATCAAAACAATACATGCCATAAGAAAATTTGTGAAACCATTGGTGAAAAGATAACCGGTTAAAGTGCACCATTGTAAACTATTCTAAACAAAGTTAGAGTTTGGAAAGGGAACTATTCTATACAAAGGTAAAGTAAAGGTAAAAATTGAAGTGTGTTGAAGTTCAATATTTTTGACAAATTTATTTAGAAAAACCAAACATATATACATACATAAGAAACATATTATAAACCTATAACAGCATAAACATAAAACTTTATTAGTTCGCCATATTGGCTATAGATGGCAGCACGTTACCGCTTGAAAATTTAAGTAGCCATTATGGCGAACTAATAAAGTTTGAAAATATCCTATCTGTAACTCCGAACTGCTCGATCGTAGCGCTTCAAAACCGGTGCCAATCGATTCCTCGTGGCCAAAAACCCCAGACCGCCAAGTTTACCGGAGTTTATTAATTCTGGGGCGATTTTCGACTTGGCAACCATCCCTCGTATTATAGTATTAGATAAATGATTTGCAAAGAAATTTAAATTCTAAGTCTAATGTTCATTTGAAGAAAGATAACGATCAGAAATTGTCCCTTTTTATAATAAAATATACTGTCAGCTATTAAGTGCTTATAAATTACTGAAGACTAAAATAAGAATTGAAACGATATCTAAAACTTGGCGAAATAATTTTATCCTCTTAGTTTATTTCGCTAATTTTTTGCAGTGATCATTCTGTCAACAGTTACATTGAAACACACTTTTAAAGTAAACCATTTTTTTTATTTGAAAAATAAATTTTTAAAAAAGCAGCAAGTTTATTAAGTAGAAATTAAAAAAAATCAGTAATTCCTTGAAACAAAAAAAAAAAAATCTGTTTTAGCCACCATCAAGATAAACATAGTGCATTATATATTTACATGTAAATTAGAAAAACATGATTTCTTTTGTTAAAAAAAATTATATTTTCTTCACTAACGACAAATATACCGGCTCACTGAAGATTCTCGTTAGTGCGGCATCTTCGAATTCCATATCCAAATTCCAGCCAAATTTGGAATTAAATGAAATGATGGATTATTCGTTGAAAGAGAAAAATTTTAATGACAAGCGCGCAAAACTGTCTCAACAGATGCTCACTGGATTGATCATGTTTTTCAAAGACAGTGGATGCTGCTGGAATCCGGGGTCCCGAGCTGCCGAACAGTATAACAAAACTGCGATTTGGCATGGATTGCGATGTTATAAAGTTGAATATTTTGATAATTAATTAATTACGAAGTTATCTAATTTGATGATTAATTAATTTAGCAATTTTTCACAAAAATGTATTAGAAACTTTCTTCGCTGATATGATGAATAAATGAGTTTTCTACTGCAATAAAAGCGGCAATTATTTAATCATCGCGTTTCTTAAGAAAATAGAAAGATATAGGAGTACTTCTGAAATTTATTTTGATTTTTTAAATGTCCCTTCTGTTTATTGTTTATCTGAATATGTCAATCTGTGTTTCCTTTTCCTCTTTAATAATACGAAAATAATCAGATTTCCATTTTCAAGTACCTTATGGATAAACAAGCCTCAAGACTCAGGCTCAAAGATACTGAAGCTGAGATAAACTTTGTTTACACTCATTTGATTAAAATTTACGAAAACAGAAATTTTTGTTTAAGATGTTTTGTTTTGATTATTAAGCTTTTTTAGATGTTTAGTTTTTTCCTTATTTGTAATAAATAGCTAAACACATAAATATGATCACAAATTTAGCAACAAATAGAAAATTCATTCTGATGCATACATTAATAGAGTTCGTACGAATGGCTATATAATATTATTACATGTACAAATAATTTATATAGCATATAAATCATTATAGATTCCTTTCTTAATCATTCTACGTATGGTTGAACAATATAACTACACCATACATTGTCAAGTTATTATAAATCAACCTTAAAATAAAATAAGTCGGCATCCTGTCATAGGGATAACACGTCTTCCCTGTGCTCTGGTAGTCCCGGGATAGAGTCCCAGTTCGGGCGCGGTTGTTCTTTATATGTGCTCTGTATATGAAGTGTGCGAATGTGCCGGGTGTTTGCTTGCACAATTCCTGTAAAAAAGAGTTGTGCAAGCAAATGTGATGCATAAGTAGACGTACTCTTAGCCCTAGATGGCTCTTCTAAAAACAAGAAATGCTCTCTCGGCTTAAAACTGTTGCCTTCGTCAGCATTCTAGTCTATGACAAGTGCCATAAGAAACAAAAACAACAGAATAAAGTAATCTGGTGCTGACAGATTATTTAATTATACACTAGCTTAAAAGTAATACGAAATAATCATTATATTCATATTATTCTTATTAATTAAATTTTTATGCAAGAAATAATATTTCTTATCTACAACAAAAAATATTTAGATTTAGTTTTGTAAGGAAATTGAAAAGCTGAATAAAAAACAATCAACTTCCTAAATATTCGTATTCAAGTAAAATACATGAAATTTATTCTTGGAACATATTTGAAATAATTTATTTTCCCTGGTTTATTTTCGTTCGAAAGGAATATTGATTTGGTTTTTTTAGAAATAAAGATTGTAAATCAGATCAAATTTTTAATATTTCTGCAAACATATATTAGATAAAAATAAAGTTTTTTGAAATTCTGGCAGAAAAGATATATTTCAGTACATTTATTCGTTATATATGTGCATGTCCAAATAAATTTTAAATGTTATTGACGATTGAAATTCAAAACTTTAGCTTTATGGAATAAAATCCATTATTTCCTGGCATTTAATCATTTATTTTATGAAGTAACTAGATATTTCATGAAATGATTTGTAAATAGTGATCACTTAGTTCATAAAATGAATGCATATACGACTTAAAAAAATGGTATTTTAAATAAGAATTCTATGAAATACTCGAATTATAGAAGTTTATGAAATGAACGGCAATATAAATGTCTTAAACATAATTTGAAAATATTTTCTTAAATGCAATGTCAAAATTTAAAATTCTTTAGTGATGGATGGAATATTCACATATTGCAACAATTATTTCAAGATACCATTATGTCTCCTTTTTCGATGAAAAGTAATGTATCAAAAATAATTTGATCTTTTTATTCAATACAATTTAACCTATGATTTTCATTTTTCAATTTACACATTCATGTATTTTCATTTAGAATTAAATTTCAAGGGCAGATCTTCATTAAAATTTTAATTTTTTTTATAAACTTACCATATCGAAATAAACACATGATTTCAGTAAATATAATGTATTTAAAAATGTTTTTATGCTAACTTTATTAATGAAGATAATTTCAATTTTTTTTCTTTTATTTAAGAAACTTATTATGCACCTGCATTCATAAATAAACAACTTTTATTTACTTCTGGTCTACTTGTATTGTTGAGGATTTGGTTTGGATCTACCATCATATCTGAACCAGCACTGTGCCAACAAAGGCTTCAGTGTTATATTTATTTTACAGTTTTTAATACTGGATCGATTTAAATTGTATATCAAATTGTATGGCAAAAAGGGAAATAGACGATGGAAATTATCCAGGAAACAACTGTATGAATGGATAAATTGAAACCTCGTACATTCTTCTCCAAGTAGTAAATGCAGAGAGAAACAGGAAAACAATGATTTTCCAAAAAAAAAATATTCATATTATGCTGGCATCGGTGCTAATAATGAATTTCTTGGCTTCAAAACGGGAAATATTCAATCATAGATAAAAATAGGTACTTTCCAAAATGATCAACGTTTTTAGTAAGTTGTGATAAAATTTAAAGGGAATAAGGCTGTTTTTTTTAATCATTTCTCTAAATTTTTTTTGAATATGATGCGACAAAAAGTACGAATGATAAAAGATGCAATCAATAATAGGAAGAGAAATTCCTATAACGAACTCTATCTTCAGTTTATTGATGCTTCTAGTGCAATGGCCAAATATGTAAAATAGCTTAAAAGCTTATACGTCTTTTTTTTCTGTTAATTTTTCTGTTTTGTTTCTACTCTTTGAAGAGAAAATATGTTTATTTCCAGCAATTGAAACTACTAATTTCATTATTCAAATGAACTCTTTGTTTTGAATTTTCTGTCAGTTCATACAACTGATGAAACGCAGGTTAGATTTTAAAAAAAGGAAAAAAAAAAAGAAGAAGAAAAACCATACAAACGCAAAAAAATAAAAATAGCATTTTTTAAAAATTTGAAATACACTGATGAAAAAAAAAATCCCAACATTAGGAAGGAGTTGTTCTAGATAAACGAAATTTGGTAGGCGTGTTTATAAATCTGAAAGAGGATGTCGATTCAAATTTCGAGCTACGCGCGTAAGTGTGGCGCTAGTAAGTATGGCGCTAGTAGCGACATTATGAACATGCAAATGAGGTTTGCTTTAAATAAGCGCTATAAGGTTCGTGATCATTATTTACAGTTAAGATTTGACGTAGTGGGTTAATGTTAGTCAAGATTGCCTCTGAGAAGACGAAGAAGCCATTATCAACAGCTCACTGAGTTTGAACGAGGTCGTGTTGTAGGGCTACGAGAAGGTGGGTTTTCTTTCCACGATATTGCTGAAAGACTTGGCAGGAATGTATCCACTGTGCATGAGTATTGGCGGCAGTGGTCAAAGGAAGGTACTGCCTCAAGAAGACCAGGTACCGGGCGGCCACGTGGTACTACTGAGAGGGAAGACCGTAGTATCCGGCGTATGGCTGTGGCTAATCGTACTGCTTCTTCAGCTGAAATTCGAGCTGCAGTTGGCACCACAGTGACACAACGAACTGTTACAAATCAGTTACTTCAAGGACAGCTCCGAGCCAGACGCCCTGTACAGTGCATTCCACTGACTTCAAACCACTGCCATTTGCGACGTGAGTGGTGTCAAGCTACAGCACATTGGAGGACGGAGTGGAGTTCTGTTGTGTTTTCTGTTGAAAGCCGGTTCTGCATTGGTCGCAGTGATAGCCGTTTGTTGGTTAGAAGGAGGCCAGGAGAACGCCTGCTAGTAACCTGTCTGCGGCCTAGACACACAGGGCCTACTCCTGGATGTTATGGTTTGGGGAGCAATTTCGTATGACAGCAGGAGCACTCTCGTGGTTATCCCACGCACCCTGACTGTAAATTTGTGCGTCAGTCTAGTGATACAACTTGTTGTGCTGCCATTCATGAACAGCATTCAAGGGGGTGTTTTCCAACAGGATAACGCTCTCCCTCATACCGCTGTTGTAACCCAACATGCTCTACAGAGTGTCGGCATGTTGCCTTGGCCAGCTAGCTCACCAGATCTTTCTCCAATCGAGCACGTATGGGACATCATTGGACATCAACTCCAGCGTCATCCACAACCAGCATTAACCGTCCCTGCATTGACCGCCCAAGTGCAACAGGCATGGAACTCCATCCCACAAACAGATATCCGACACCTGTACGGCACAATGTATGCACGTTTGCATGCTTGCATTCAAAATTCTGGTGGTTACACCGTTTACTAATGTACCAACATTTCACATTTGAAATGGCTCTTCTCGCCAATGGCTCTACCTGTGATCTTGAAACTTTAATCAATTAAATATGTTACCTAGACAAATGCATTCCTAAAATTTCATTACTGTACAGTAAATTTTTCTTGGTGTTTGGATTTTTTTTTCCATCAGTGTAGTTTTTTTAGTTGTATCTTACTGTTTCAGCATCGTTTTTCAATTCAATTTTCTTAAAATCTATTACTATCACAGCGATAAAATTATTGAAAGTATTTAACTTTATTTTACTCGTTTTTATAATTGGCTACAAATACTAAAAAAGTTTTTTCATTATAAAGTAATGTATCATATTCAAAGTATTGGTATGTATGCATTTTTTTTCCATAAATGTGGTATAAAATTCAATATTAATCAAATTTGAAAAATTAACCATAAACATATATAGCCCGTTTTGTCAACCGTAACATATCTAGTCCGTTCGAGTGAAATTTTTGCAGGATGGATGTAACATTCTTCAAGCATTCTTCTCTATTTTTAAACTTTTCAGCATTTAAAACGCTTTGTAAATGTTTACTTGTTTGAGTTTTTTTTTTTTTTTTGCTTTATGGGATGAAAAATAGAGGAGTTGTCGCTGAAAAGATAGGACGGAAAGCTGAAAATCTACAGAGATTAAAATATTCCATCTAGAAATGCAAAAACAGCCAGCGACTTGGTCAAGAAAAAGGGCGTCTCCTCCCCCATCGAGGCGTCCCAGGTTCGGTTTCTGGTTCAAGCATGGTTGTTCTCTACCATAAGCTCTATCTGTGAGGTATGTGAAGATCCCCCTCCCCCTCCCCCTTGTCAAAAGATGTTTTGATAGCGAACGTGTGTGTCACCTTCACTTGAGGTAGGAGTTAAACTTTGCCCTCAGAATCTACTACATATTCGGCATAAGTCGCAGACTATTCGTTTATTAGGATATGTTTAACTTCAAGATAAATGAGTTTAGAAATATGTTACTCCATTTATGTTTGGTTGTATGATGAAAAACGTTCCATTTCTTAACATAAATTTGTAGCACTTAACTCTCTCTTTTTGTAATAAAGTTTCACAGTTTTAGTATAACTATTAGCGAAATAAAAGTTTTAATAACTGCAATTAAATAAATTAAAATATGTTGTTTAAGAGATAGCATACGACACCGTGGTTGATTTTTGTGCATTCTTAAAATTAACAAATATTTCCATTTACAATAGATAAGTAAGTATACCCTTAGTTTTACTTAAAGACAGTCGACGTGAAATATTGGAAAAAGAGAAGAGAAATCAGGCATAAAATTATTTCCATGAATTATTATTTTTTTTACTATGGGAAACAATGTCATTGTAATTAAATTAAAATATTAATAAATATCATTTAAATGACAGATAAATGACAAAAATTAATTATCTCTTGCATTAAAGTAAATAAAACTGTAATTTAATTCCTCCTTACTTACCTGTTGTCTCACCAAAACTTTCAATGATATGGAGAAGCGCCAGCTGAGCAGTGGCAAGGGGTATACAGCTTTTTTCCTCTGAAGAAGAAAATATTTTTTATATGACCAAGTCTTAGTATAGGTGAATGCATTTGTATACTCTTTGGACTGATACACACCAGAGACAAGCCTGGACATCTAACTTCATACCAGTCAGGTTCTTGGGGAATACTCCATTTCGTTTTAGTTCTTTCTTTAAACAAGGCGTAGATCTCTACAGCCTGTAATCTAGAATATGGGGTGGGGGGTGGGACTTAGGCTTCCTTTCTTGGTCTGAGCATCTGCAATTTCATTTATGTGTATGATCTCATGAGACAGGATTCACTGTATGCTCACTGACCCAATCCTTGCGAATGTAGTTAATTTGGAGATAATGTCTTGGCTCAACTTGTCAAGAATGCGTGGGCAAAAATATCTGTGAGGATCCAGATTTCCAAATCCAGATCCAAAGCAAGAATCGGATATTGAAAAACTGAACTATGGTCTGAGTTTTCAAAACAATGTCTCGATCCCTTTCTACTTCATTTTTAAACAAATAACCACTTCCAGTTAAAACAAACTCAATTTTTCATCCATCAGTGTAGATTTTCAGTTTTCTATTATGTTTATAGAAGGTATTGAGATATATGTCATTCTTGAATAAAGTATATTTTTTTATTTAGGAACGAAAAAAAAAACCATTGTGCAAAAACATTGGAATAAAAATGTAAGGTCATATTTGGCACTAATGTTTTAAAATTTATTTAATTACACCTAATTCTCATAGTTCCTCCTATCATGAGATTTTTATACATCATAAACACTTGATATATTCATGGTTATATTTAACTGAAATATATCTGTTACATTTATTTTTACTTTCTGAAAAATAATAAATTCTAAAGCATTATTTCCATTCGTTTTTTTTTTTTTCCTTTTAAATCTTTCACGAATTAATTGAAATTCAGCTTTGCTAGGTCATCGATCTTCTAGCTAAATTAAGAAATAAATTTCACTTAAAGATCAAATAGCTACGCTGAGTGATGAACAAGCCAGTGTGACAGGAAATCACTCTATAACGATGAGAAACGAGAAGCTGGTGCAAGGAAAATACACAACACATTCAAGTTCAAACGCAAACACCGTTTGCTTTAATGGAATTAGGTGGTAATGTTCCAGCAGAGAAGTCTCTGGTGCAATATAATCGTGCCATTACAGATTTCGGCTAGATTACTCAGGCCACGTACAAAATAAATCAAATGCCTCATACGGGGAGTTGTAGCACGATCAAAACGATGTTATCTATATTACCTTCGGTCTTGTACCTGACTCCCGCCGGGAATGCAGACACACGAGTAAAGCAACTAATAACAATTAAGTTTGCTCTGAGCGTGACTTGAGAAAGTATCTCACATTCTTCGGAAGGTTAACTTTTGAAATTCCAGGAATCAACGGCGGCTTTGAAATTTTAAAGCCGAAGCAATATTTATTGATATTATCTCTCAAATGTTTAATGAGTAGTGCATAATAAGGCAAAACATTCTACAGTTTATATATATATGTGTGTGTGTGTGTGTGTGTGTGTGTGTGCGTGCGTGCGTGCGTGCGTGTGTGTGTGTGTGTGTGTGTGTGTGTGTGTGTGTGTTTTAAATTGTAAAAAAAAAGAAAATCAAAGTTTAATTGCAATATTGTCTCCTTTTCAGTGAATTATCAGTTATTTTTAATCACTTTTGTTACATTTCAATTATGCTTGCAGTTTTAACTTCTGCGGTGGATAGTTGCATTTCTTATTGAAGGGTGGAGCTGTATCGTAATTTGATTTATACAACATTCAGTATAGTGCTTTTTTAATTTTCTAGGTATAATTTTTTACATGATTCAAATTATTCTGAATGCTAAGGCAAAATCTGAAATCAAGTTTTTGGTTTGATATTTACTTGTTTCTAAATCCCTCCGGAAAGCTTCTTGATCCTTTCTTTCTGATCCTTAAGTGATTAGATGATAAGTTTCAATATAAATAGAAAGTATTTTATTCTTTGGTAAGTACAAAAATAGTACAGAATCTTGTTTGTTTCGTTCCGATGATGGATAAAACATCCTAGAAGTGATGTGGATCTTGACCCTTATGAAGCGTACAGAATCCACTTTAAATTTTTCTCTTCATTTTGGCAATTGTGAGTCAGATTTTTCTAGGTTCCTAAAAAGAAGTTTCTGATGTTTACAAATATAAAAATATAAATATCATTCATTATTAAAATGATTTTTTATGGATTAAAATGTTTTTATTATATAGAAATCCTTCAATTTTTTTTTCAGAAATGAATCATGAGAATGCGAGAGCAAATGAGTCTATGAATTAAATAAAAAAGTACATTTACGGGTTTTTAGTAAAAATGTAAGTATAAATTAAATAAATAATTCATTTTTATTATAATATTTATGATTTTGTGTTATATTAAATCTTTAACTACAGTTTACGTGAATTGATCAAGGAAGGATAAATGAATTAATTTCATGAATTAAGTGTCAGATGTTTAAGATAAGATGTCAGATGATAAGAAGTCTTTTAATAGAATATATAATTTGTTTATTCATCCCAGGCTGTACAGAAAATTTAATTTATCTTTGTACGAATGCGGAAAAATAATTAAAGTTTTCTTACTTTCCATCTCAAATTCACTCAGAATTTTTTTTCAGTTATTTTTTCAATTAATGATGATGCATTTTACTTTAAGTAGCTATTAATTGCACTTACTATTAATTAACTTCCAATGCATATTGGAAATGTAATTTTCTGTATTCTTTGAGATTAATTTTAAAAATGTACCTTAATATTTATCGGTGCTCAAAATCTAGTTGGATCACAGAATTGAAATTTAAAATTAATTATATTTCTGCTATTTCATTACAAAAAAAAAATATGTGAATCGTTGTTTATTTTCTTTTGATGTTTCTTAGAGATGATACAATAAGAAGGAAGTATGCTTTATTAACGGATTGAAATACGATGCACAATAACAGTGGATTCTATATAATGGAATTCGGAAAATAATTAGGGAGGTATAAAATAAATCTTCCAACAATAAATTTATAGTTCTCTGGAGTATTGAGGCAATTTTTCAATTCTCTCTCTTTATATATATATATATATATATATATATATATATATATATATATATATTAAACGTGACAAAATAAAAACAGATGGTTTTAGAAAAGAAATTATCATAAGGAAAGAAAAAGGAAAAGGAAAGGAAATAAACCGCAGTGTTATTTTTGGAACAATTTTCATTTAATTTTGAAAATTCCTTACACGCGTTGTTTGCAAAATAAGTTTAAAAATAATACATGACGCTGGCAAGATTATGACAGTTGGTGACTACAACTTCTTCCATTAATTTTACTGAGCGAATTCAGTAAATTCATTTCATCGTCCTTCAAAATGGTGCTCTATGGTTTTAGATTTTATAAATAGTTTTGGAAAAACTAAGCGTAATATATTAGTTAGAACAAATATAAATACTCCATCGTTGAAACAGCAAATAAAATAAAACGAAATTTAATCAATTATTTGAAGGCACTTTTCACATGTAGATTATTTATTTTTTAAGTTATTTTTATTCCTCTGTCATTTGAAAAACATGGAAAATTACTCTTTTACAAGAGCTCGTATTTTTCGATTATTTTTAATCTTGTAAACGTATTTCCTTTTCTAGTTTTAAAGGAAAATTTTCTTGTTATTTTTAGCAATGTTGGATATTTCAAATGTATTTTTCGTATTTATAGAGGAAAATGGTGTCTTATATATCTGCATTATTTTAAGTTCATTATATGACTTTTTTTTTTTCAGACACTCACGAAATCCACTTTTGTTTACACTTACATTTCGTAGAAAATTTAAAGATTTTTAATACTTCCATATCTATATTTTCGAAGTAATTAACAACATACTGATTATTTTTTATTTCAGTATGCTTTTTTGACATATCAAGATACTATACCACATTAAGTAACTATATTTTTCTATAAAAATACTTAAGTTTAAATGTGGAAATAAACCAAATTGTTCTATCATATTAATGAATTTTTTAATTCAAATTAAATAAATATTCTTTTTTATAAAATGTGCATCTTTACGTGAATTCCATTTCAAATAGCATATTTATATTCAGATAATTTTTTTAAATTTGAGAATTTTTTTTTTTTGTTTTTTTTTTTGAGTTCATAATATTTTCTCAGAAAATGAAACAATTGTTTTCCTATTGCCATAGATTGAAAGTCCCAAAAGGGTTTAAAAACAATTGGAGATTTTTTAAAATTACGTTTCTCATCCAAGGTTTCTTCGGATTTTTAATCATAACCAGTGCTAAAAAATAAATAATCAACAATATAAAAACATATATTGTCATATTTTTTTATCTTACATTTTTTAAAATCGCTTTTTTTTAAAATTTATTTTCAATTTCTTGCATTGATTCCATATATATTAAATCGATATTTAAAATCCTGGTAATTTTTCTCCATTCAATGTAACTTTTTGGATTTTTTTCAATAAAATACTCATGACATTTATTGCATTCACAAATGTATATAAGATATAAATATATTCAATATTCGAATGACTGAGATTTCTAAATTTATTAAAAAACTGAATTTTTATGCTAATTAAAAAAATCGAATTTAAATCAAATGGCAAAAAAGATTAAAAACTATAAAAAAAGAAATTTCGCTTTTAACACATCTAGTACGAGATATTACATACTTTTACATTTGAAATGTCATTTTATTCAACATATGTTTTTGTCATTTCTTTCCTATTTCTATTGGAAGATGGCGCCACGAATCTATCTATCTTAATCATTGTCAGAATAAAATTTATTCTGATAATGAATGTCTATTTCAGTAAGCTCACTGAAGTTAACTTCTCATTACAATCTATGTTTCACTCCATTTAGTGATTTTTGATTTTGCTATAGTGCACAGAATATGAATTTGATTATTTTTAAAAGTTATACACAAAGGTTACAAGAGTTTACTTTTTGTATTTATATCTCATAGAGCAATTTTTTAAAAGCAAAAATATGTCAAAGGCTTTTTAAATAAGCCATGTAATTTATTTAAGTATTTTTACAAATTTTTTAATACTGAATATATGATTTGCTTCCATTAAAAATACCTAATATTCAGATTTTAAACAAAGAAATTTTATATAAAATAACTATCTTGTTTTAATATGTATCAGTGTAAATTCAAGGATCAAACAATTTTATTTCATCTGATGACTTCAACTGGCAAAATTTAATTTTTTTCCTTATTTTGTTCAAAATATATAGTAATAAATTTCTAGTTTTAAAGCACTGCTTCAATTTTCTTCATATAATATGACTTTTATCATGTGAAACATTCTTGTCAAAGGAAAAAAAAATTACTTTAAATGTGACAATCAGAGCAGACAGAAAAAATTGACAATTTTTTAGAATGTGAAGATGGGAGCCAAAAGATGCGACGAGGAAATAATTTAAAATAATTCAGGAAGAGTGAAGCAAGAGGTGCGTTGTAATTGAACTGTTTGTTATTTTTGTTATCAGATAAAAAAGACTGACATTTCTATTAAGTGAATATTTAGTTCATATAAAAATTATTGCCTTTACTCATATACTTAAAGTTAAAGATATTATTCAAATGAAATTTACTTTTAAAGCTTAATTATAAGTTATGTGATTATTTATAGTTTTCCCCAATTTATCACTTTTATGAGCTCATTCATTAATAAACGGCATAAAGGTTGTTTCCCAACAGTTACAAATATATAAGTGGATAACATATAGCAATGTTGAAATCAAATTCACTCGAGAAAATTAATTACCTCGAGATAATTAAAACTAGCCTACGTCTATCATGTTTCTAAAAATTTAAATTTTTTCACTAAAATTCTCTAAGACACTTAGCACCTAGACAGTTAGCATTTTATAAATCTTCCAAAGTAGATATTTTGTTTTGTAAATAATTGCTTTTATGAATTAATTTTGATATTTAGAATTCAACTTGTTAAAAGTATCATTTTCTCAAATAAAAAAGAATAAATGAATTAATATCATTTATTCTTATTCGGTTCATAAACCAATTTCAGCAGCTAATATAAATAGTGTTGTCATATGTCCTTACGAAAATTGGTTTCTATACCTCTTAGAAAAGTCAAAGACGTAGCTGGATAAATTTAACATTTTATAAGTTTTAAGAAATAAACAGATATAAAAATAATATATGTGTAACAGTTTTAAATAAGTAGCAATTGAATATTTCTTTATTTATATATTAAAAAAATAATTCCATAAAAGAAATAAAACATATTAATTCTGTGGATAAATTTTATAGATATGAAACACACAGTAAAATATATATTCACAATAATTAAAATTTTTATTTTCTACGAAATATTAATCAGGCAAAGATAATTAAATAGATTTTTTTTCTTTATACTGTATAATTTACAGGCTAAATCTGTGAAATTATTGGTAGATCTCACCATTGGCTTTTTATTATTTAAGGAAACATTATTCAATTTTGCTTGCTTAGAATTCAGTATGATTATATTTACTTATATTTGCGTTTCTTTTATTTTCTCTCAATTTCTAATTCTCTTATAAATAAAAATTAAATACTATATAATGTTTTTTGTTCATATTCTAAATCAATTAATCCGTTTATAAATACAGTTTAATATTGAAAAAATTACCATCC
>JAPMOQ010038156.1:1971338-2033975 GCA_026543055.1 Argiope trifasciata | reverse complement strand
GTTAGCTAAACTATCATGAAGTATACTATTTTTAACAATTAAATAAATTAATATTTTAAAATTGTTAAAAAAAATTCCTAAAAGTAACCAATCGGATGATATTTCTTTTAAATTCATAATTTAATACAATAGATTTTTTTATAATAATTATTTGGGATAATATTCCTTATATCAAAATAGTATTAGGTTGTAATAATGACATCTGAATTCCATTCATGTCTCATTTAATTTTTTCTTAATATAATTAGTACAATCAGTAAACATCAATTCATTATAAAGATTGTGAGTACTTAAGATGTAAGCTACATTAATGTATATTTTATGAAATTTGAGTAAGATTTGCAATGAAACGATTCACTATCGTTTGCAAAGAATCACTTTAAAGAAAAATAGATAGGTACATCAAATTCATCTTTATTCATATCTTAATCCAAATCTAAGCACCACCAAGTATTATTTAATGTCTAATCTGTTCTAAAACTGAAGGTTGAGTTTGAATAGAATTCAAAAAGTATTCTTACAAAATATATATTTATTTAATTTTTTTATACAAAAACTGATCAGTATTCTTCTCCAAACTATTGGAGGGAACAAATATTTTCTCAAAGGCCATAAAACATAGAACCATAATAAAACTTGAGAAAAATAGCGCCTATAAGCGACGGGCAATATTTACACGCCTCATATAACTAGAACATAAAACAGAATAAATAACACTAACTCCAATAGATGGCGCCACTTGAGAAGATACGTGATCTGGATCCTTGGCATCGAAAAGTAGATAGTAAAATATTTGGTTTTATTTTCTCTCTTTCCTTCTAAGTTTTTCTTTGCCGTTTTTCTTCCTTGTGTGCTCTGTTCTGAATAATGAGGTTACAGTGCTTGCTTCGCAAAATAATAGATTCAGCTTTTCTTGAAAGTTCGCTAGGAATGCATGGGATAAAATAGACCCATTCTGATTCTGAACTTTAATTTAAAATTAACGATGAAATAAGTTTTATCTTTATCTTTTTCTGCAGTCTAACGTTTTTTATTTTCTAAAGGTTGCAACATTTTAAACATAGATACAAACTGAATTAATTTATTTGTAACTGAAATAAACAGCAATTTTTGTTGTGAAAATGAATACCACGTATACGGTAATTGTATAAATGTCAGAGTTCTTTACAAATTGATAAAATTAAATTTTGCAATATGAATTTAAAAAAAGGCACTCTACATTCACCTATAAAGCAGGCTTAAATGTTTATTTATAAGTTTTATTATTAATATTCCTTAATCAGTTGCATTACTTAGTATTTTTCTTTCCTTTTCTAAGTATTGTTCTTCATAACTTTAGATTATCCATTACTCAATTGGATTTATTTATTTTTCAACTAATACAACTTTGTTTGTAAAAAAAAAGATTAACGCAAGATGACTTTACCATAAAATATATATTTTGTTTCTTAAAATTAAATTTCTAAGTAAGAAACATACTCCAAAACTTAAAAATAGCTATTTTTGTTCAATTATTTACATGTTTCTTTCATTTTTGCCGATTTAAAATGATAAACGAACATATTTGTTTAATAAATCGACGCATTTTGATCGATTGCATGAAATGATTGCAAATTTGGAAAAAAGAGGAGGCATAGATTTGAAAATATAATTTATCACTCTTTGTTAATATGAAGGGAGGGGTCTAAAATTTGAAAACAAGAGCATACCAGAACCATACTATTATGCTACCCCATTAAATCTTCGTATTTTTTAAGGCAACAACGATCTGATTAGTAATAGAACAATTATTATTTATGTGAGAGTTATGGCTCCTCTTATAGGTGGAACAAATTATCGAATGAGTAAGCTGATTTTTTTCTGGTTTGAATATGATAAAAAAAAAAAAAAAAACGTCAGTTGTTATTTTTTGCAAAAACAAAAGAATTTGAAAATTATTCAGAATGATAACTATTGAATAGCAGCATGCGATAATACCATTCCACATTAACAATGTCTTTTGTATACAAATTTACAATTTTCTTAATACTTGTAAAAAATTTGAATCATCTAACAACCACTGTTGTTGAATTTCCCGATTGCACTGAATCTTAAGATCCACTTAAACACTTCGTAAATAATGACAGTTATCTATACTTATAATAAAGCTCAATGTGTGTGTGTTTGTGTGTGCGTGTGTGTGTGTGTGTGTTGGCGCTCTACAGGCCAGACCGCTGGACCTACAGCTACCAAATTTGGTATATGTATACCTTGGAGGTCGGGAATGTGCACCTCGGAGCCCTTTTTTCAAATTTTTAATTAGAATTTGAATTAATTAAAATTTAAGCGAAATTTCGACGTTTTTCTGCTATAACTTCCGAAAATATTATCGCACAAACATGATTTTTACATCAATTTAAAGATTAAAAAATTAGCTTTCTTATGGTATCAGTGTTTTAATGTATACCTTAATTCTCTATTTTTAACGGATTTTCAAAGAAATATTTTAATTATGTTTTTTTGATCACGTGACCGGATAAAAGAAAAGAAAACAATGACGAAAGCTCAAATAATAATAAAAAAAAACTATCATCGCAAATCAAGTCTAAAGAAATGCAACTTTTAGCACGTGACTGGATAAAATAAAATAAACATAAAATGTGATATTTTTTTAAAAAGTAAATGCAAAGAAAAGGATTCTATAATCGTTTGCAATTCTAAATAGTTAATTCAACAAATCTTCTTTATTTAAGGTAAACCTGATTGAATTTAGACAGGATATACATTTAAATACCGAAGCTTTGGCATATTTCTATAATCGTTTGCAATATCTGTAGCATTAATTCAATATTTTTTTTCCATTAAAAAATGTGATAGTTTCTAAAAAAAAATGCTGAGCCAAGGTTTTTATAATCGTTTGCAACATCTAAATCATTTATTCAATATTTTTTTTTCTTTTTCGCTTTCTTTGAAAAAACTTATTTAATATTTTGGCAACATCACGGAAAAAAACATTAATTTCAGGCCAATCAATGCCCGGAATTACTTCAAGGCTAATGAATATGTGACTTAATTTAAAATTTTAGAACGCATTACTCATGGCGAACCAGCTGGTCGCCAAAGACGGCTAGTAATATATAAATAATAAATATCTATAATGATTTATTATCGTGTTGATATAATATAAATCTTATCGAAATAACGATTAGTACTCATCTTTCTCCTATTGTAACTTCAATAATTAGGAGTATAATTTACAAATTCTTTTTTTTTAAATTTTTATTTTCAGTTAATTCATTTTACAAAAAATTTATTTGTCATAAAATCATTCAAATCAATTCGTAAATGACAAAAATTGATAAATTGAAAAATAAAAAAGATTAAAAATGACAAATAAAGAACAAACTTTCATAGCGTTTCATAATTTCCACAAACTTTCATTAAATTATATAATCTGTTAATATGAATTTCCATTTTAATTTTCAAAAATCCTACATTTAACTAGTTCAGAGATTGTTTTAATATAATTAAAGCTTCATATCGAGAGGGAATTGAAATTGAAATTTGGGTGGAAAATTGTAGTAGTGTGTGTATGTGTTTAACTCAAGGGAAAATTCTTTCGTGTCTTTTTCTTACTAATTTTCGCACACTCACATATATAATACACGTGGACGATGATCACACATGTAAATGGTAACACATAACATATATGAAAAAATATGTAAAACTGTGATTAAATGAAGAATTTGCCGCTAACAATGAGGAACAAATGATTCTTTTTGTAGCCTACAAAGAGTTAACAGTGCCTCCATTAACCACATCAGTTTCACAGCAGCTCTAAAGTTGAAGTGTTCACGGTAAAAGCAGAAATTCTCAAGTGCGCTTCATTCTCATTCCAAATATACGTATTGTTTAGAGCGCAATGCGTGATTTATGCCCAGTATTAATTAATATTTGCTATATGATTAACTATACAAAGAATAAAAAATGTAAATGAAATAATTAAATGAAAGTAAAAAGCCCAAATATTAAAATCAAATAAACAAAATTACTGAAGGCATTTTGAAACTGAAATATTTCCTTCAGATAATTAGTTTTGAATTCACAACTTCTGTAAAACAATTTCTGTTTTCCAAAGTCCCATTTTTTTTATTTGGAATAAATGCTTAGAAAACATTTAAGAGTAATCTAATTTTAATTAATGAATTAGATTACTAAGAGTAATCTAATTCTCTCAAAATTTTAAATCATCATCTTGTTTTAGAAGAAATTGGTCTATAACTGATATTATCTTTGTTAAAATATTTTCCAATTCTTCAAAATTAACAAATTTACATTTTGCATATATATTTTTCTAAACAATACGAAATATTAATTTTAAGAGAGATTAAATTCAATAAATTATTAAAGACATAATTTTATTATGTAATAAGGATAAAGTAGTTTTAATTATTTATTTTTGTTCAATCTTTATTTGAAATTAAGTATAATTGAGTCTTGAAATTATTTTTACTATCAAATTAAATGAAACACTATGAAATCCCTCATATATAAAAACGAAATTAATGTTCATTTATTAAATGCTAATTGTGTGACGAAAATATTACAATACTACATTGCTTTGAGAATAAAAATAACGTGCATGACTCTGCTCTGTCAATAATAAATTTAATAAGTCTTAACATTTTCTTTATTATTTCCTTTAGAAATATGATCCCTTCAATAAATCTTAATCACCTCAAAAGTGGTAAATGAAATTAAACACAGCTATTTTATTTCCAGAAGTTGAAATTAATAGAATATCCATTAAAGTTTTATTGAATAAAAAGTTTTTGACAGATTAATTTATGGTGGAGTGCTTTCTCAAAAAATTTAATTTATATACATTATTTTTCCTCTTTAGAACTTTCACGTACAAACCAATAAAGTTATTTAATAAATAAATTAAAAATAAAAACTATGATTACAAATGTCAAGTTATCATATGAGAACATTATTAATTTTTATGTAATTATTTTCTTTCTTAATAAATTTAAATCATTTACCTGTTTAAACAGGTTTAAATCACGAATATATATATATATATATATATATATATATATATACAGAATTCTGGTGGCCGTGACGAGACACAGTCCTTCACAGCATCCTTGAGTTCACCGTCCCAGTTAAAGCGCCTCTCTATCATATGTTTTTTCAGGGGACGAAACACATGAAATTCCCTGTGAGACATGTCTCAGTTGTAGAGCGAGCTGCTCCCTTTTTGAACTTGGTCAGTTTCGGTAGGGAGGGCGGACCGCCATTTGAAATGTTCTTTCTACATCTGATCACGACTGAAAATTTAATCATATGTTTAAAAAAGATCTATCTTGACGTCAAAATGAAATATTATTATTCTAAAAAGATTGCGTGAAAGTAAGGAAGAAATAGGCAAAATGATTTTGTTAATGGTGAATCACTTTGAATGAATTCAGTTTTTTAAATAAATGAATTTTCATTATATCTATAATTTGAATGGCTTTATCTATTTCTATGTTTAATTTGTAAATTTTTTATTTTAATATAAGCAAGATTACTTTGATGTTTAAAGAGGTGATGCCATAAAATTATCTGGTATCGGTATGTTTCAAAATTATTCGTGACGAGATAAAAATGCTGGAAAATCTCAAATGCAGTTTAATTCTTCGAGAATATAAGATAATACATTAATTACTTCAATATCATTAATTGTATTTTCTGAAATAGTAAGCAATGAAAAGATCACTTATGATAGATCAATATGCTCAAAATCGTTAATTTTTATGACTATTTCGTCGGAATTGAATTATATATTGATATAATAATTCATACCTGGTTGTACTACATTCAGTATTTTTTCCAACTTTCTATCCCAGTTTTCTGATGGAAATTTGAGTCATATCTCTATTCATAAAGTATACTGTATTTTCTTTGCTACTTTTTAGTTCATATCATGAATATCAAGAGAGTTATTTCAGTTCATGAGCAGTCTGTGTCTTGGCTTTGGGATAGAGCGCCTTATAAATTATATGGGAGCCAAGAGTTCAAGTCCGATTTCGAGTATGGTTGTTATTCTGTGTTCGATCTGTGAGGCGTGTGAATGTGCCCACTGTAAAAAGGGATTGTTCAAGCGATTGCGACGTATGAAGTCGCTAAGCCATACACTTGGCCCTAGTTGGCGCTATGAAAAAATGAACGCTACTTCGGCTTAAGTTTCTGACAAATAAGTGTAGCTGGCTATTAAATTGTTATTAGTCACAACAACAACGATTATTCAACATCAGGATCCGCATTTATATCTCAAGACTTCGCAGTTTGTACTCATACAATGTCTCCAACTCAAGCCTTCGCTTATTGAAATATTATTGCTATGTTTTGTCTTTGGTACAAGATTATCCTCTAAAACAGAAGCTGTTAAAACTTTACTCGCAAGTCTGTGTAACATATAGTGCGGTTTTAAATAGCCCGTGGAATCATTCTAATAAAAAAAAGTAAGGGCATAAAATAAGTACTAAATGCTGATAAAGGATGAGTTGGAAAAATAATGGTTATTTTAGAAATGCAAACAAGCTTACCAATTTAATCCAGTCATCTTTTCCCGATTAAAAACTTCTGTTTACTTTACAAGTTTAAAAAATATATAAATAATTATTATAAATAGAATGTTGTAGACAATAGTAATTTGTATCAATGAATAATCAAATACATCCTTATAATTGAGCAAAATTCTTCGTTGCGAATCTAATTAAAGGAACAGCGGACTCAATTAAACACTTTTGGTAATTATTCAGTCAAGAGTATGAAAGTTTTATGCATATGTATTAAAATATAAATAAGTCAAATAATCCATTAAGAACATTTTAAATGAAATACACTATTTAAAAAAAAAAATTAAAATCTATATAATTTTTAAAAGTTTAAAAGATTTTAGTTTCGTAGTTTATAAATTTTTCTTTCTTTTTTTTCTTATTACACATTGTAAAATTATTCGGAAATGCGTATGATTTTCTTAATCCAATTAAAGGCGAATTTTTTAGAAATAATTTTATACACACTTATTGAATTTTTCTAGGAATATGTTTTCTGGACTAAAATTGACTTCTAATGAGCTAAAAAAAAACAACCCTCGAAACAAACAATATATACCCCATTTTCTTTTAATTTTCAAACAAACTCTTTATTATCAACTTCAATTAATTCCTTCAAAAAATAAGTTACCAGGAACTTTTGAAAGATATTTAAATATAATTAGAAAATCATTTTAAAGGAAATCTTTAAGATGTAATTTTTTCCACTTAACCCTTTACATATTTATTCTATTCAGCACTACAATTTATAACACTGTTTTATTTGAACATAAACATATATTTGGGGGATGAAACGATAAAAATAAGATTTGAATTTTTCGACCATTTTTGATTATTTCAGTCTACTGTTCCCTTAATTTCGACATATTGGAAGAAATTCATGAAAACCATCTTATAAGCAATGAAATAGCAGCAGTGGCTTCAATATGCGAAATTTAATGCCTAACTGTTTGGAATGCTAGCAGCATCCATAATGAACATAAATTAATGTATTATTTATCTTTGCTGCTAAGAAATCTTAAAGTCCCCGATGCTCCCCTTTACCTAATACTAAATTATTATATTTGTCAAATTAAAGGCCAAAACAAACCCTTGTGCGTTTTTATCTAATTCTATACTGCATTTTATACTTAACCCGATTTTACAGTATCTATATTTTGCACGTAGCATTAACTTTAATATATTGATTTTAAAACACTTGATATTAAATGATGTTGATAGAAAAATTAAATTTGAAAGTAACCATGCAGAAAACTTCCCAGTTGTTGAACTCTTACCTACATACAATTACAGTGCGTCTCGACTAACCGTAACTTTATCCCAAACAACCCAATAAACATGTGTAGAGCATCTGAAAATACCGGGCTTCGAACTTAGGTCTTAACTTTTAATGCCACACAATATTATATTGATTTTAATACAATGTGTTGCACATCCCCTTTACAGCATGCACAGTAAAAATTGTAACATGGCTTGAAGTATTTCATGTTGGTACTGTAATGCGAAATTACTTTTAATTAGTTAAAGTTATTTTTTTTAATTTTTTTTTTAATTTTTAGAAAACATTTTTAAAATAGCCGTCTACCCGAAACCATGCGATGATAAACCATCCTTATGTGGTCTATTTGAAATCAAATTATAGATAATTATCTAATACGATTTCTCATTTCTATAGCAATTGGTCAAATCTCAAAATACAATTGTGACTTCTACTGTTTATTAAATGATGCAATAATTGAGATTGTTTGAACACGTAAATCACAAAGTTATAAAAAATTTTAATAATAAATTATCGCATCTATTCATATTGCGTTGATAAATTTTATAAAAGGATTAAATACCCATTAATAATTGTTTATTTTGGATATTGCTCAATTTAATGTGTATTGTTTAGTAATATTGGAAGTGATATTTATGCTCAATAAACAGAACCAAAAAAACATTTAAAATGCATCTAAAAATTACATTTATTGGAAAAAAATTAATTTGAATTTTTTCTAACCAAAACAAATGTTATATTTCTCTCTGAAATATTGGTAATATTTAATCCTTTGAAAATCTGAAAATATTTCAGGACTTTAGGATTACTACTATAAATCCCAAAGTAAATAATTTGAGATTCAACGAAGACTTTTAAATGAAAAACACTTTCGCATTCCAATTATCTTCATCCAAGATTTTGAATGTACAAAACTGTAGAATATTCGTTTCCATAGTTTTAAAATTAGTTATTCATTCTTAATACTGATATAATACTTTTTAAAGGGAGATTTCACAAATGTATTTTCTTGTCGATTTAAATTACAATTGAAATGGAAGAAACGATAGTAAAAGAAAGTTAAATTTAAAAATGTTTTTTTTTGTTTTTGTTTTAGCCAATTATTTTTAGAAATTTATTCTTTTTCCATACAAATAAGAATTCTGAAAATAACAATAAAAAAATCTTCGAAGAAGAGGATTTATTTATTATCCATTTGATAATACATTTTTGTATAGGAATTCATCCTAAGTTCGAATAATAGCTTTTTATTGCAATCATGAAGGATTAAGTATTATTTCCTTGTTCTAAGATTTTATTAAATCTTAAGAAAGTCTTATAATAAAACCCGACAAACAGATGTATTACGTGTATTCTAGAATTATTCTTAAAAAAAATTTTTGAAAATGCACACCAAATGGAAAATAATTTCGTTCGTTTTCTTAATTCATTTTTAAAAAATTAAAATAGTGTACATTTGTCATAGTTAAAATTAAATTCATTTAAACAATCTCTCTCTTTTTCAGAATAGAATATTTCTAAACCTGATTTTTTATTATAAAAAGTGCAAATATTTTATCATTTCTCAATTATATGAATTTGTTTATAACTTAATTATCACTTGGAGATTTTTTCAGAAACATAGCGTTTATTCTTCAGCTTCAAAGTCTCTCAAAAGCTGCTACAGAATAATGTTAAATTATTTAAGTATAAAACCTGCCAGAAAACTAAAATTATAACACGATGAGTTGCTCCTTAGTATAATGTTCAAAGTTTTCTAACTTGGGCAATCAAGGAGTGTTTCAGTAAATAAATAAGTTAGTTAAACAGTAAGGGCTTATGAATTCAGAATTTCGTGTTATAAAAAATTTTTATTTGAGGAAAAATTTAGTTTTTATTCTTTTTATTCGTCATAGCGAATTTGTTCCAAAGATTTGCTCAAACTTACAGTTAGTGCTTTTCAAAAAGGGACTTTATTGAAGGATATTTTAATTAGCTTGGCTTAAAATATAAAAGCAACGTGCAACTCGTGAGTTGTGAATGAAACAGAGCCTCAATTTATTTTATTCATAGATTGGGGAAAAAAAATAATAATCTGAAACTGAAACCTTTTTATATCTATTTTACTTTTCATAAATGAAATAAATTGGATCAAAATAAGTTTTTTTTTTAATTTTATACAACTTTTGCATATTAGAAAGAAATAGATATTGAATGTTACTATTAATGTTAAACATTTTTGATTGTATATTGATTGTATTGCTATAATCTTTCATAGCCACAATTTTATTTTTTACATAAAATCACATCGCTTATTGTGACTTATAAACTGGTTTTCTTAAAATGTAGTGTTCGGTTAATTTTGGAGAAATATATTCAGAAGATTAAGTAATGCAATTAAATATACAATTATTTTTACATCAAATTATTGCTCAAGGTAACTCTAAAAGTTATTATTAACATTTAAATTTCATTTTTGTAGTATATTTTTTTTCTTGTTCTTTTAATATCGAATTTGATCCAAGTTATCTTGGAATGATCACATTTATTTGATAAGCTCTTTTTCATCTTAAAACTGCCTTCGTGCTGCCATCTATTATGAAATAGTCAAATCATAAGTTAAACTGAAGTCTCTCCCCCACACAAAGGAAAGCTATATATAATCGGGTTCTTCTCCATTTTACATCCTTTTTTAATGCTTTGCAATGTTAAGAATATAATGTTAAAAATATAACCCTTTAATATTATATTATTAAGAATTGATTATTCCAACAAAATTTGCATCTTCATTATTTCAATTTGAAAGCAGAAGGATGACTTCATAAACTATTTAGAAATCGAAACTGATTATAAATCAAAATTAAAATTTAATTCGGAATTAAACACTAAAAGTTCACAAAAATGAAAAGTAAATGAGATAAAACCTATTCATGAAACAAATCTAAATTAATATAACTATGCAAACGAAACTAAAAATTGGAATTGAAACTACAAATTATTTAAGATTCAAACAAGTTTAAAACTTAAAATTTAAAATTTCTTAAAAAATCAATCATTATATTTAGTGAGAGCGCAAATGTAGCTACGACTAAAATCAGACGAGTCTAGATTAATTAACGAAATAAGCCAAGCAAAAAGGAACACAAACGAATCAAAACTACAAGCAATAGAAAAAGAATATCGCCCGAAGTCTTTCTCAAGGGTCACCCTCAGGCAAGGATTCAAAATAAGGGATTTTTTTCTGTGAGAGGCATCGGACAATGTCCAAAAGTATTGACCCCTTGTGACCCGAAACTCCTCCGAAAATTAAGGCAAAAGAGACATACCAATTTAAACCGCAAAAAACGCAAAAACGAAGCAACTTTAAAAACATCACCACATTAAACAAAAATATATAAAATAAAACTATATAAGAATATTCAACCGAAATTAAAATGAACCAACAGATTAGCTAACTAAGAAAGCAAAAAGAGACAGAACATACCAGCAACAGGAGAAGAAATCTCATCATATCACCCCAACTGCCGTTCCAATTATAATACAGTGTAAAAAAAGATTAATGTAATTTATAAGTGCCATATATTTTACTAATATTTCATCATTTCTTTTTTTATTAAAATATTGACTTTGCAGTAGTTTTGGGGAAAATAACTATTGTTTAAATTTTTAATAAAACTATTTGTTGCTTTTATAAATGAAAGTTTGTTACTACAAATTGTTTTAATTTTATTAAATTGTGCAAAAATTAAATTTTTGAAAATTTTAGTCTTAAGGTTCGAGTGATAATTACAGAGTGTATTTATTTTAAAGCTGAATTCGTCTCTTTTATCGTAATTACCAAATATTGTTTTATCATTAGCAATTTCGATCCTCAAATCCAGATAAGTATCTTCAAGATGATTTTTATTTGCTTCTGTTAAAATTAATTCTTTAGGATAGGAGTTCATAACAATATTGGCATGCTCTAAATCAAAATGAAATTATCAATAAATATCCATCCATTTATTAGGTTATTTTTTTCTCGTAATAATGCAGGAAAATATTTGCTAAAGCACTTGAGTAAGTAAGTAATATTAATCTTCCAGCGGGCCCGGCCGTCATACCAACATGAAAGGTAGCGCGTTTTTCCCACATACGCTATAGAAAATTGTAAATTTTCAAAAGCGTAACTATTAAACTATATTGTAAATAGCTTAGGATTCATAACTACAATCATTTTAAACATTTTTTTACTTAAAAAGAAGCAGGAACAATACAAAAATAGATTGCAATAACAATATAAAATGACCACAGGTTAACTGAATTGATTTAAAAATAATATTAATGAAATTGTCGATATTTTGACAGAACAATTTGCATATAAAATATAGAAGTGTAAAAATGCAGAATCTGTGTATAAAAAGGAAACAGTAATTGAAAGTTAGATATGGAAAGGAAGAAAATAGTTTCATTGTTATTTCATTGCAGCGTTGCAATTTGAGCAAATGTGCTTAATGTGCTCCAAACATATAAATTTCTGTGAAATCTCACAACTGAACTCGTTATTCAAGTCCGCTTTCCTTTTTAGCAAGGTTTTTTCCCTGACGTCGCATCTTCCACTTCTTCAATATCTAGTTTGGCTTTTTTCCTTAGTACCTTTAATTTTAGCTCACTTTTTAGAGACGTGGGATTTTTTTTCAACATTTTCCTTCGTAATTGCATTTGCCAGCTGTCGCTAGTCTAAAACAATACGGATTTATTTGTAAAATCATACAAAATCAAATGTGACAAAAACTTAAATGAAAGGTCGCGCGTATCTCTAAAATACAAATATCTCATAGGCAGGTACCTATTGAAGCCACAAACGTACGACGACTACAGAAAGTAGGTCAAAGGGAGGAGGACAAATAGCCCAAGATTGGCCTTCCCATCGTCAAAAGAGCTGAAGGTATAAAACGAAATTCATCTCTAGTGTATCTGACATACGCGCGCCCACTGGAAGGTTAAAATTGCATGAAACGAGCCAGTTATATTTATTATTGATATCGTAGTATTCGACAGATATAAGAGTGAGTACAGACATTTATTAACTTCTCTTGTGGCAGGTTGGTATATAAATTTTCAAAGTCAAAAGTATTAAATTTATAAATTTTGTTACCTTTTAATAATTCCAAAAAAATTTTGTTATTAATAATAACAAAACTATCTTCACCTTTAATTTTATTTAGGATAATTTTTAGTTATTCGAAGAAATGTTCCCCATGTAGTAATTATAACTGCCTGTACTACAGATAACATATCTGCATTTGAGTGGTTTTTTTTATGAAATTTTACAGCTGGAAACAAATAGGATACTTTAAAAGTACGTTTTGATTTTAGTTTTTTTAACAAAAACGAACATCCTTTTGTACAGTTCCTTTTTACTAATATTAACTAAATCGTAAGTCATATTGGAATTGTATTCATTGATTAACAGTTCTTTATAATAATGTTTACACATTATACAGAATTATTTGCCAATTTATCTATTACAGTCATGATACATTTCTCTTTTAATTTTTTTTCTGTACTTTTGTATATGACGAATATTTAAATGAAGATATTATTAATAAATATAACTGGCTGGTTTTATTCAATTTTAATATTAGCGGAAATTATGTTTTGAATGGTAATAATTTTTATAAACAAGTTAAAGGTATTCAAATGGGTACATCACTCTCAAGTGCTTTATCCAATATTTTCCTGCATTATTACGAGACAAAAATAATCAAAAATTACTTAATAAATGGATGGAGATTTATTGATGATTTAATTTTGAATAACTTAGAGAGTACCACTATTGTTACTAACTGCTATCTTAAATAATTAATTTTAACAGAAACAAATCAAAATCATCTTGAAGATACTTCTCTGGATCTCGACATTAAATCCCATTCAAAAATTTAGAGATGGTATTTCTTTCATAAATAAAATAATTTCTGAAATATTTTGGAAACGTATAATATTAATTATTTGCTCTTAATTCGCCTGTTCGTAATACAAATTCAGTTTGCAGATACGCGCATAAAAGTCAAAACCTAAGAAATTGCTAAAAAGTTGGTTGATAAATTATTTAGTTATTATAGGAGAAAGTGAACAAAACTGAGAGTTGGAAATTAGAGAATAATCTGAACTTCGAAATTCTCCCTGTGTTCATATTTCGTAACTATTTCCACCGATACGAGCATTTAGGAAAGGGAAATAAATAACTACAAGAGTAATTGCAGTTCCTCTAATTACATGTATTTCATTTAAAGGAATTAATGTGCAAAGCTGGTGAAATGTGTTTAAGTATAATAAAAAAAGTCCTTTTAATTAATTGTTGTCATTTTATTTAAATTAGAATTAACTAGAACTGGCAATATTTTAAGAATTCCTGCTATAAGTTTTCTTTTATTAACAGTTATATTTAATATTAATTATTTGCTACGTAATATGATAGAAAGAAATTTCAAGATTTTTGAATTTTAAAGAATTAAAGAATTAAGGAACAGTTAAAAGAACACACAATATTCTAATACTAAAATATCTACATTTTTTTTTAAAGAAATGATGTTTCTCCAAGATATTCACATATATTTCAATAATTAAATTATCAAACGCATTGGGAATCTGTACCATATGAAAACTATGACTTAAATATAAGGTCTACATCTCATATGAAATGTGAATAGGGTAAAGTTAGAAAGCAAAATTAACTTATTATCATTAATAATGTACAGTGCTGTACTTTTCGACTTAATCGACTAGAACATTCAGAAATTTTCCACGCTAGTAATGCATAATTTTATTTTATCTCAAAAACTTTAACACTACAGAAATGCGAAGAATTTTAGAGCTGCTTTGAATCTACAGATTATTTGATTTTTTAAACAAAAAAATATGAAACATGAATGTTTAAATATGTATTATCTTCAGTAATAATTTTAGCTTAGTTTAGTTTTTTGTTTTATATGAACGTCTCGTTTAAAGTAACACGAGGGCTTTTTTGTGACAAACCTCGTGATTTTGTATCGCTGACAGATGACGATCAATTTTAATCTACTCATTTCCTATAAATATAAAACTTTCCATTTCATTGAGTGACAGATTGTCTTCTATGCTCTTTTTGAGCTATTCAACATTTCTTGGAGAGTTTCAATCGAGCTGATGATAAGTTTAAAATGAAAGTATCTCTAAAATATTTTACCAAACAGGATTAGTATAGCTCTGAAACTACAAATTTTTTAAGAATTTATGTTTTTATTTTTTATCGACAAATATTTATTGATACAAACAAACTATAGCTTAGATCTTTAATTAATTAAAACCGAAATCATATAGTAAAAAGCTATAAATAAAATAAATTCTTGCTTAAGGTCCTATTTTTCAATTAATTGAATATATTCTAGCTCTAACATTCCAAAAACAAGTTATTTGATTGTATAATTTTATATGTTAAGCTTATTGTATTATTTTAATTTATTTTTGAATTAATAAAAAAGTAGAAACCAACAATTTTTGTTGAGATCAAAGTGATTCACGATTAAACATAACTGTGAAATTTCCAAACCTTAGCCTGACTAAAATAAAAATAAATTGTTATTTGAATGAAAAAAATTCGAATAAATAGAGTTTATATTTAAATTACCAGCTATACTATATTTGCCAAGTCAAGGTCTCTCAGTAATTTTTTGTTTTGGTCTATGTATTCATTTATATCGAATTAAAATTTATTTCTTATTTGAATAAATAGGTTCATTTCTTATGGAATATATTAGACAGAATATTTTAAATCTTGCGCAATGATATTTCACGTTTTTAGACTATAAGAAAAGTATGCTTTAATGAGAAAAAATGAATGAAAATGAATAAAATTTGTTTCATTTTCAGTGAATGTTTTTCCCTGAGTGCAAACTGCGCATTTTTTCCAAAAACCAAGTCAAATGTATGCATTCCATGAATTTATTTTTCTGCCTATTAGAATACTCAGTGGAATCTAAAATATATGCAATACTTCTTATATTTAAATAATAAATTTCACTTCTTGAAGCCTTTTTGTCATATGGATTTACTTACTGAATTAAATTCAAATAAATTTTCTTTGTTACCTATTATTTAACAATGAAATAGCTATATACCCAAATGTTCCGATAGATGGCGTTAAAGTATTTAGAAGTCATATGAATTTAGTGACTTGCTTTAAGCAATTAATGCTTCATTAGATAAGTTAGTATTTTTACCTTTCTTTAATACGCACATATAATTATATTAATAATTAAATGAGTAGCAAATTATCACTTATTATCTTTATCGCGATAAAATGTCAGAAGAAGTCTAATTATTGAATCTGAAATGAATTACATGCATTATTTATTAATCTATCCGAAGAATAAAGATAACAGAGAATAATTAAATCTTAACATTCTTTCTCTTTCATTAAGATGTGCATAAAAAGTTTTACATGCATATCTAGTCAGTAAATTACTTTGTTTGTAGTTTGAATATTCATGATGATTTTTATTGACTGTTTTATGATATATACTTTACTTATTACATAATTTATTATTTCCTTTTATACATTTAATTTTCCCTTTCATTTCTTTTAAAGCGTAGGCGATGTCATTGTTTTCAGTTAATGTAATATTCTTGATTAAAACAACACATTAATTATTCAAATTAAGATTTACGTATTTGCTTCTGAAATAATTCTAACGTTGCAAATAATAATTTGGCCTTTATTTCTTTTTGTAAGGAATGAAAAAGACAGATAAAAGTAAAATGCATTTATTCATAGTAAAACGCCTCATTAGGAATGATGCGACATAAACAATTATTATTGTTACTTTCAAAAGAAATCTTATAAATTATTAATTAGTGGATAAAAATAAAATTCTCTGAAATAACTGATCATATATCTCTAAGCGACCATCGTAGATTTATTTCTCATTCAGTTGCACTTTTTCTAATTATAGTTTTGAAAATTTTATGATAAAATTCATTCTTAATGACAATTAGTTCCTCGGAGTCAAATGACAATTAAAAGGAATGTTACATTCTGAAATAAAGGGTAGTTATATTTAAAATTACATTTTCGAATGTTCATAAATGAAAAATTATTGGCCCAAATTTTATCAAACTTATCAATAATTTAAAGGAGATCATGAGATTTTCTTTCCTGTGAAAAAAGCTCAAAATCCCATTAATGAAACTTTATGCAATATTAATAAGAAAAATATAGCATGAAGACATCGCTTTAAAATGTATCAATCGTTTCTAAAATGTGTTGCAAAGCATGTTCAATGTATTTAATCTCAAAATCATTGTTTATGGTGATATCAAAAGCAATGTTTAAGGTGCTAATCCAAACAATTTGGCAGAACTGAACGGTGTGATGTACCACCATGCAAGTAGCATTTCTCCTGGCAAGCTAAGAGCTACTATTGAGAAAGCAGTAATGGGATTTCACTTGCTTTCAGATCATGGTGAACGCCACATCGAATTTGCTTTGTAACAAGTTTCAGAAACATTTAAAATAGTTTTAATAATTTTTTAATCTTCATGTCCTATTTTCCTAAACAAGGTAGCATACAGAGTCATTTCTCCCTGATAGTGAGTTTTTGAACTTTATTATTATTATTCTTATTATTTTTATGGAAAAGAAATTTCTATGACCTCCTTCAAACTATTACCAAGCTTGATAATATTTAATCCAGTAGTTTTTCTTTTATAACCGTTTGTAGAGGAACTTTAATTATAACCATCTTGTACTTTAAATGATGACATAGATTTTTTAAAAAAAGATATGTTATAAACCTATTTCACTTCTTCACTCCGCATTTCTGAATCTCAACATGTAGAGAAATTTCGTAGGAAAACAAGAAGTGCAATGATTGCTTTCCAGAAAAAATGCAGTTATTTGCAATAGTAACACTTATATTTTGTGAAATAATTATATCTATTGCATGGTTTTTTTTACTGATTGTAAGTATGGTTTTCTTTTATCTACAACATGGACAAAATGCATAGTTTTTTTTTGTAAGAGTTCCATGATGGAAGCAAATGGATAAAACGAATAAATATTAATAAAAACATAATTTCTGATACATGATATTGAGAATGGCAAATTAATATCCATTTGTTTATAATATGAATTGACAACTGCAAATGTGATGATAATAACTGAATTTTTAAATGATGTATTTTAAATTCATCATTTTTGAAAAATAATAAATTAAATGGAAAATGATGCAGAATTTATGTTTCTAAAAAAATATATTCAGATTTATGATGGCATCTTCTTTTATTATGACTAATTCTTTAATTATCTAAATAAAAATATATAGGGAGAACATATTATTTTGTAGATCACTATTTAATGTGATTAAGTTAAGTATATGACTAGTCCAGGTATAAATAATTTCTGTGTGCTCTTAAATGTTTTTCAAAGATGAGAATTAAAGGATTCAAAATTAATAATATATAGATATGATGATTCATGTGCTCATTTAAATTTGCTTATTCATTTTTTTTAAATTTTTGTTTGATAATAAGAATAACATTTAAAGTTCATATTTGCTTAAATTATAATAAATTATGACATTTTAACCATTTATTACAGTACGATATAGAGTAAAATTATCCTCTGGAGAAATAGCATGCCGTCAAACATGGTTCCATTTTTTCAATGAACATGATCGTCAAAAATGTTCTCTTCCACTTTTGAGGTACTCATTCAACGTGATCATTCCTAAATGTTTGGAGGTATTGTCAAATAAAGTTGCCAATTATGATTGAAATTATTCAAAATTCACAATATTTTTCTAGACATTAAACTATTAGATAAAAAATCTTTAGGATTGTGTTTTCATGAAATATATTCCCAATACTAATTGATGTTATCGTACATTACTAATTGATGTATTGAAATTAATATTTTACATTTAAAGGAAACATTTCCCGTTCGTCATTAGATAAGTCACTGTTATAAAATTGCAGATTTTTAAAAACGAAAAAAAAATGTGGGCATTTATTTATATTTTAGGCTGGGTGTCGTGCATTAGCTGCACTTCCCGATTGATCGGACATGGTTAAGCTCTATTTAAGCTTTCGCTCACATCTTTTTTTTTTTTTTTACTTGGATTAGCCAAGAATAGCACATATTCTAATACTACTATTTTTATTATGAATAAATCTATCAAAAATACGGATATAAAATAATTTCCATTTTTTTTAATTTTCCATTTGTATAATATTTTAATTCAATTAGTTTGTTGTACTTATATTTTAATTTCAAGTCAGTGAAAAAATTTCGGAAGAGGAAGTTATTCATGAAAAACAATAATGAATATATTACATTATTAGTTGGCAACAACAACTTTTATTTATAATTTATCTTGAATGAAAAAAAAAATAAGATTTTCTTGATGCAATTTTAAAACCTACATTTTCAGCTAAACACAAAATTCGTCTTTAACTTTGAAAGAAATTTCAAAATACTTACCTATTAAATTTATGAAAAAAAGTTAAGGGCCATAAAATTATATACAAATTTAACTGCTGGGATTTTGAAAATTCGAGCAAATCGTTTGATATTCAAATATAAATAAATATATATCCTATCTTAAATATATGTTTTATATAAGATATACATTGTATATGAATAAATCCTCATGCATTCAAACATAAATAAATGCATAATATATGAGTAAATCATCCACTATTCGACTAAATAAATATATATGAGCAAATAGTCATATATTCAATTATAAATAAATATATAATATATGATCTAATCGTTATATATTCAACTATGAATGAATGCATAATATATTATATAATCTTCAATAAATAAATAAATAATATATGAGTAAGTCGCCATTTAACTATAAATAAACATACAGTGTATGAGTAAACGGCCAGATATTCGACTGTAAATAAATATATAATATATGAGTAAATTGTCAGATATTCAATTATAAATAAATATGTAATATATGAGAAAATCATTAAATATTCAATTATAAATAAATATGTAATATATGAGCAAGTCATTAAATATTCAATTATAAATAAATATGTAATATATGAGCAAATCATTAAATATTCAATTTTAAATGAATATATATGAATTAAGCATCAGAAATCAACTAATTCGTACTTAAATATTTTTTAATGATACACTACTCATCATTTAAATTTAAAATGCACATTAAATGAAGAAGGAGTGTTCAGTAAGTGGATTTCAGTCAAGACAATATATGGATAAATAACCATCGTCATACTTCCTCCTTAACCTGTTCACTTTCTCATGAATGAAAGGCAATTACAAATGGGAAATAACAAATAAGCAAGCAAGTAGCAAACCGGGCAATTAGCGAAAAGAACAACATCGAAATATCAAACATTCGAGTCCTAGAATTATCTTTCGAAAAAGAAAAATCGATATACTGACATTGTTTCACTAAAGATACCTTTCTTTACAACTTCTTAATCGAACCTATAAAACTTTTATCTTTTCAGTTCTCAACTGACAAAGAATACATGTATTTAGCAGCTTCTAAAAAGACTGAAACAAAACCATATGCCAAGGTTCTCATAAATCTTTTGTCGATGAATTTCTTCTAAGTACTCTGGTTTCGAGGCTTTTAATGGATTAATACTTAATCAGAAATAAGCAAAATGAATGAAACTTCTTAGAGCTTCTTAGAGATTCTAAAATTTAAATTTATATTTATCCTTAAATAATTTATTCTCAAGCAATATATAATTAATATCTCAATGTATTAAATTAAAGGGACAATGCAATCATATATGGTATGCTATTTCGTTTACCACCAACGCATTGTTTGTTTTACGCCCTCATCTCAAGAGTTTTGAGGGTTAGCATAAAATAATCTCGTCAAATACTACGTTTATATTTTTAATTAAATACTTGCAATAGATCAATGAATCAGATGTAATTTTGTCAGTTTTAAAATAAATAATCTTGTAATAATAGAATAAATTGCGATAAATAGTAGAATAGTCTTCTATTGGTTAAAGAGCCAAACAAGAAGTCGACTTTTAGATGTCAGAAAACTAGCAAATTTGCCTAAATTGTTTTTGTATTAATTGCGTTGTATTCAATATTATGTAACTGTACCTCGCTAGGTACTAAATATAATTTTTTTAAATTAACTTCTGTCTATCATTCTTAAATCATTCAATAACAAATTTAAAGAAATTTTAAAGAAAACAACAAAGTTTTGCACGATCTTAGATTTTATCACTTCAAGAATTTTACGTGTAAAAGTATATTCATGATGATGAAGATGTCGTGTCCGTGTTTCAACGGAAAGGGACGCAGTAGCTTCTAAAGGTAAAAACTCCTGAGCACTAGAAAGCAGAAGATTGACTTTTAGCTAAACTTTATATTAATGATATAAATATAACTAATAGATTTAGGAAATTTCTTGCCTTTTTGTGAGTATTTGTTATCAATTGTTGACTTAGAAATCAAAAACATCTATTTAATTAGATAAAGACAAAAAGAGCTTAAATAAAAGGAAAAATGTAAAAACTGCTAAATTGGCAAGATTATTATCGCGTAGATCAAGTTACCGTAGATAAACCGCGTTTTAGCTAAAGTCAAAGATAGCACTCGCTAATCTCAACTGAAGACTTTATTCAATGAATTAACTCATACATCTGTTTTTATCCACAAGATGAAATGATTCGTATCTTCTATATTTAGAAGGTTTCAGGAAATATAAGATCATTTTAGAATAAGCAAGAAATAACAGAAAATAAATCAATAACAAAATAATTTTGGGCAACTTGCCTACAATTAGAGACGAACACGCGAAATTTCGCTGTCAGTTCATGGTATTCTACCACTGAGCTAATCAGCCAGGGAGGAATTAGAACAAGTTTCATTACACTGTGTAAAATGAATTTTTTATAGAATTTTTTTAAAAACTTTGAATACAATATTCCTTGATGCAATGAAGCCCGAAAAGTTCCAAATGAAAAACAAACTGATTCCACCTTTACATTTATATGATTAAATGATTTTTAAGCCAATCTATCTATTGAAGCTGGCGTCCTAGCATAGGAGTTGTGCTTCTTCGAAGTGATCTGAAGGTCCCGGCATGGGCATGGTTGTTCGTATTCTGTGTTTTATCCGAGAGGTGAGTAAATGTGTGCGCTTGCAGAACGGAGTTGTGAAAGCGAATGTGACGTATGAAATAGCTAAGTTGTACTCTTGGTCTTAGTTGACTCTACTGAAAATACAAGAGTCCCTCACTCAGATTAAATCGCTGACAGATCGATCAGTGGGATTGTAAAGCAAAAAAATAATATATATCTATGGTCGTTTTTATAAAGAAGAAAATATGACAAAAAGAACTAATTGATTTGGGAAATATTTTCCATACTTGTGACATATCCACATCATTCATTTTGATAACATATTTTGGAATAAGAATCAGGGTTAAAATTTTATGACTGTAAATTCTATCAAAACAGTATGAAAGAAATTTGTTTTGTAACAAAACTCATATCAGAAAAATATTTTCATTTGTATCAAATGCTTAACAGGTTTGTTTATGCTTTTATTGTTTGATTCAGAAATAAACTTTAAACCAATATATCTGAAAAAACTTTTCACCACCATTAAATGATTACCTCGCAATTGAAGTCGATTCAGCCAAAGGAATGCAGGCGAATTTCTTTCACCAAATCAGAAAAGTTCCTATCGAATTGTTCGAGAAAAGAAACTTTCTAATATTTTCCGTTTCAATCTTTTCATTTTTTAGTTTCTGAAATACCTATAGATAAATGTCTCTTGTTTGGTTTTTATTTACGCTGATGATATATTTCTAAAAGATGTTTCAGTTTAATTTCCAATTTCAGCCACTAATTTATTTTGGAGCGTTTGGTAGATAAATTAAATCGGTAGAGTTAAAATTATATCTACTACTCTGTTGGCAACATAATTTTATTAGTTTCTCTAAAAAAAATTCTAATAAATATTTTTTTGACATATAATTTTTTTAGCAATTCCAGAATTTATAGATTCATATGTTTTAGTTTTTCAAAAATAAATACTGTTTATTGTTTTAATAAATAAATTACCTCTTTATTTAACTCTTTCAAATCTAATTTGACAATTACAAATTCGAATGCATGAAAAATAGGAATCAGAAATTCTTCATGTTTTTCTTGATAGCAGTTCTTGCTTTTATATATAATATTCCTTTCATTTGGTCAAGCGCATAGAAACCAAATACAAAAAAGTACTTAACATTGAGATGGTAATTAGATTGTTTAAAATATTTCCGTTATTTCTCCTTTTATCGTTCACGAAATATATAAAAACTTTTGAAGGAAAGGAAACATATCCAAAGAAGCGTAAGCTTTAACAGATTTAAGAAATATATAGTATGGAAGATATTTCCATGCAAAATTTACCTTTTATTTTTATGCAATTTTAAGTGCCATTTTGATGTTATTAAATACCACTAATATCTAATAATTGCGTTGCTTCCATTTCTTAAAAACGATCAAAACATTTCTTTTACTGAATCATTTTTATATAAAATGTATAAAAAATTAATAAAAGTATTGATTATTTGATGTTTTCCTGACTATTGAAGCTATTTTCTTCAAGAATTTTCCAAGAGTTTTCTTGCTGTTACATATCAAATACAAAAATAACGAAGTAAATTAAAATTTCTTTCTTCAGCACATTTGAGTCATATTGTTGTTGGTTGAAATTTCGAACAACAAGTAACAAAAGTTTTTAAAAAATATAAGTTTAATGTAGAAAATAATGAAAATGTTTATATTTCCTTCCATATCAAATATTTGTTAAAATTGTTAGACTGTCTGGTATTGATGCAAACTCCTTACTTCTAGAAAATATTTCAGTCTGCAGTTTATATGTTACAAGAATAGAGGGATAGTGGGAAACAATTTTAAATATGTTCTTTAGATCATATTTATGTACTCAAATAATGAGGTTCTTGATAAAGGAGAATTCATTTGAAGGCTATTATATATATGTTCAAGGAGCCCACGTTTAGAAATTTTAAACTGTTATAATATTCCAACTTCTTAGAAGCTTATATAAGTTTTTATTCAACTTATCATCAGTTCGGAATTTCAAGAGATATAAGATGCAAAGCCTTTTAAGGAGTAAAACATTTTTTAAATCCTTACTACTTTTAAGAAATAAAAAAATTGTATTATGCAAGTCCTTAATTAGGCTTAAAACTTACCTATGAATCAGAGACCTGGACCCTAACCTAAAATGGAGAAAATCAAACAACCTTTTTCGAAAGAAAAATTCTGCTAGCCATTCATGGTTATATAATATTCAACAATATTTGGAGATGATATATCTTATAAAATCCACAGACAGCCTGATATTATAAATTTCATAAAAATAAATCGGATGAACTGCATGGCTCATATGTCCAGAATGGATGTTTCCGTTTCTATAGTTTTATGAAATGGATGTCAAACCATTTGTATAGTTTCATCAAATATTTTGCCTCGTAATTGCCTTACACTGATGACAGATAAAGAAGAAAGAATTCTCTCTAATACTTTTATTGTTTGCAAAAGGAGTATAAAAGGGAAGTTGCAATGCAATAAAACCTGGTAGGTTAATGATATCTTTTAATAGTGGTATGTCTTGGTGAGACTAGTCTCCATAAAAAAATGTTATCAGTAAAATGCACTGATTTCTTGTAAGTCAGTTAAATTAAAATGTGTTTGACAAAATCAGGTCTATTAAAATTTGACAGAATCAGGAGAACAATTATTTCGATGAAATTTAATTCAACTAGCTAGTCATAAAATCCATCTAGCACATTTATTTATTTATCTACCTATCTTCCGCATTCTATTCCCTCTTTCAATAAATGTACATACACACACATCGGATATAGTGCATAACTGATATCACAAGCCGTTAATTTAGTTAACTCAGGCTGGTTCAATCTCAGTATCAAAGATTTCTAAATAAAAAAAACTGATTTTCATTTTTTTTTTAATTTTCAAAAGCACTCAATCTGGAATGTTAATTGCTGGAATGGTCATAAAAAAGTAACCAGCAAATTTGTTTATTTATCTATCTATCTTCAACATTCCATTCCTCTTTCATTAAATGTACATATACACATATTGGGCATTCGGCACAACTGGTATTTCAAGCCGTTAAATTGATGAACTTTGTGCTTAGTACCTAATAGGTTAATTCACTTGCATTATAAAAGATTCCAAACAAAAAGTGGTTTTTCTTTTTCTTTTTTCAGCAACATTTATTTTGGTAGGTTAATTGATGAAATGATCATAAAATCTAATAATCATATTTAATTATTTATCTATATATCTTCCTTTTTCCCTTACCACTAAATGCGCATACTCACACATCGGATGTATTGAAACTTAAACCGTTAAATTGACGAAAATTATGCTTAACACATAATAGGCTAATTAACTTGCAGTATCAAATATTTCTAAATAAAAAAATGCTTCCATTTTCCTTTTTACACTAATTCTGGAAGGTAAATTTCATTTTATCGAATATAATTAAAATTAGCAGCTTTTTGATGGCAGCGAAAGTACTGAGAAAGTTAGTTTTCTTTAATAAGTATTTTATTTAAAGTGAATTTATTATTTGTGATTTAAATAAATATATTGAAACTCTAAACATGTCTTTATATTCTTCAACAATTTAGAATTATTTGAAAAACCATAATTTTTTTTTTTTGCAAGTTTTCTGAGATAACTTATCAGTAAACTTGTGGGAAAGTAATCTCAAAATGTCAGTTTTGTCCAAACTGACATTTTTCATTACAGCGTCTAAAGTATTAAAATATATGCAATAATTACAATTTTTTTAAAAAGTGTTATTATTGAGTTTAAGTTATATTTAATAACGCTTTATTTCTCTTTATTTTATAGAAGAATTTATGTTTACAAAATTAAAAGCCATATTAAAATACTTAAAATGTCACTTGCTGATGTCAAAGCTTAAATAAAATTAAATTTTTACATTTATTTATGCTTTCAAAGCTCAATTATTTATATTTTTTAATAAAAAATTGTATTAAAATACATAAAATTCCCCTTTAAGAAACTCTTTTCTAGAATTTAGAATTCTTCTAAAGCATTAGATATTTTTGCAAGCTTCCTAAAATTTATTTCTTCCGATCTGATATTTTTTCATTACAGCATTTACATTATTAAAATAAATGCAATTACAATAAAACAAACAATGCTTAAACATTGAATATAACATAGATTTGGTAAAACATGTTTTTGTTGATGTTTTGGAAACAAAACTATAATTTTCTGAAAGAACTTTATTTTCGAAATAAAAAATCGTTTTAAGATACTAAAAATTCCTTTTAAAAACTCTTTTCCAGAATTCAGAATTCTTCCAGTACATTAGATACTTTTGAAAGCTTGATGAATTTTTTTTCTTCCGATTTGATATTTCCCCATCATAATATTTACGTTATTAAAACAAATGCAATTATAACTAAATAAGAAAATTAAACGTCGAATAGTATTTAAATTCGATAAAACTTTTTTTTTTATGCTTTGGAAGCAAAATTATTTTATTCTATAGAAAGGCTTTATTTACAAAATGAAAAATCGTATTAAAATATTTGAAATATCAGTTAAAAATTTCTTTTCTAGACGAAAATAAGAAATATGTATGTAGTTCTCTTTAACATTTATCTTTTCTTGAAACAAAACTATAAAGACTTAATATCAGAGACAAAATGATCTGTGCCCACATTTCTTTCAAACTGGAACCCGCCTTTTTATCCGATTTGAGTCAATTCGATTTGCTCCAGAACCCACTCGTATGCAAAATCATACAATTCAAAGTCCTTTTCATGCTTCGGTACGACTCGGAAATCAAATCTTTTTTTCTTCTTTTTTTCATCCCAGTGGTCGATACAGGCCAATCATAAAATCGTAAGGGGTGTATTTTTATATTCTTTTTTGTACCATGCCCATGGTTCTTCTTCGAGAACAAGACTGTGGTACCAGCGAACGAGTGCAACAACAATGCAGAGAACTTTCATTCCGACTATAACCGAATTCCCAACATCAGTGCAAGCCCCTTTACCGAAGGCTATCAATATTTCCAGGGGCGCACACTGTGGGGCTGGCCGACTGAAGTATACAATCGTCCATTACGTGACAAGACTTGAAAGCAGAAAAAGGGGGAAAAAATTCTCGTGAATCTTGTCTTTTACTTCACCGAATATTCTTTGGTGACTTATGTATAAGGATCTTTATGTGACTGGATTTTCAAAGGGGGGAAGTTTTCGTGCTCCTACGATTTTTTTTTACTGCTTATTTCTCTTCTTCTGAAAAATAATGTCGTTTTTCAGGTCAGCTATTGAGATGGTTGAGAAATTTTAACGAGGTTGGCAGAGAAGAAAGATCCATGTGGAGTTGGGTTGATAAAAAGCCTATCTGAAATTTCTTGGTAATACCATACCGGTTCCCTCAACGTCACGATAGAGCAAAGCTAATGGATCAGATACCAAACCTATCTTTCACTTTACAGATAATCAATCATTCTGGAACAGAGATTTATGTTCCGATAGTGAACTCTGACATTTCAAGTGAATTTCTTATGTCCTTTATTCTTTTTCCCAGATGTCGACGACATACGAAATAGCAGTATTTCAATCAATAGGAAACTTCTAAAAACTATACTTACTGCTGCAGAAGACAATATGGTGTTGTTAAGAAATGCTGACGTTGTAACCATCGTGTTTTTATATTTGCCTCCAATTCTATAGTTTATTTGGACAAACCGGTTTTCGAAAGTTCAAACGATTAGAAATTGTATAATAATTTATAATTATGCTCTCATAATTGATAATAGCAAAACATTACATATTGATTCTCAATAATAATACACAAATGCATAAAATATTGATGCACATAAAAACATATGAAGACTCCATAATATTTTCAATAAGAAAATATATATTAACAAACAGAAAAGAAGGCAGGACTTAAATTTATAAAAATGCTGTTTTAATACCTTAATAAAAATGTATTCCTAAAATTTCATTTTTGTATAGATATAATTTAACTTGCATTAGATATGTTGATATGAGTATTGTCTTGTATTTATGTTATTAAATAATACACCTTTATCGAATATTTTCAGAAGTTTATTATACAAAGAAAATAATTTGTTGTTTCATCTAAGTTATTATGAAATTTCTTTTTTTTTAAATTTTTATTTGAATACTGTCCTTATTACAAAATTCGGCAAATGAAACATTTTGTTACCTTTTAGCATTTTAAAATTTGTTTTGTTACCTTTTTTACCCAATTTGCATTAAAATAAGACAGAAAATTTGAAAAACACTGTTTAAATTACAACAAAAGACCAATTTTCATTGTAATTAACAAAATTATTCAGTATTCAGTAACTGATGATAACAAATATAAATTATTAATATTGTTATTACGGCCCTTTGAATCCAACTTCACAAGTCTATTAATAATCACTATATGTACAGACACTGCGCATTTACTGCACAAGTATATTAACAATTACTACACATACAGAGATTATACAACTCAATATGGATGCAATCTCTTTACGAGGAAATACGCCAATCGCAATATTTTCCCCAATGATGATTGAAACAAAATTTTCATTAGATTTGGTGTCCTGATATATTTGTTTCAACAGAAGTCAGTGTTGCTATTGATCGTTTAAAAAATAAATCATATTTCAATTTATAGACAAGTTCTTAAATAACTTTTATCCCTGAAGAGATTTAGACCACATTTTTTTAAAACAACGATGTCAGGAAAATGTTGAGTATCTCATTCCTTTTTTTATTTGTCTCATTTTCCTTATATCTTTTGAAACACACAACCATGCTTTTATAACTGATAAGAAAAATGATAATACTTCTTAAAACTATTTCAACTACAAATAAAACAATACTGAATTAAAATCAAATCATATTAACCACCACGTTTTAATATTATTACAAGTTCAGTTTTTAAGAAAAGCAAGAAATGCATGAGGATTTGGTGGTATAAAAAATCATTAATCTGTAATGAGGAAGTATTGTAGCGAAACTCTGATCTAGCTGCTACTATTAAATAAACAGAAAATTGCAGATTTTTTTTAAAAATGTATAAATTTTCTAAGAATATTAAATTGGAAAGACTATTTTATGTAATCTATATTTATCTTGTGTATTTATAATTTTATTTGTCCTATTACCTTTTTCCGTTTTACCAAAGTCTGCAAATTAAAATTATATTGGTATTTCCACCCAAAAGATTTTTATTTCATTTTAAAAAAATCAATTATCGCCGAAAGATATCATTAGAGTGGAATAAAAATTTAATTAATTTTATGAATTATCAGATAATTAAACCCTGACGACTTTTGAGGGTCTATTGCCATCATGAAGTAATTAATAAGTGTATTGGAGTTTGAATCTAGGGCACATGAAAAAAGAGTAAAAAAATGATTAAAAGCTTTTTTTCACACTTGAGACAATATAATAACAACAAATATTACAAATTTCTCGAATAATATAATTAACAAACTAGATCGTATATTTTACTGATGAAAATACTTGAATAAACTTGTACCCATGCATTTTAACTTGAATCTATTGAATATGTTCTATTTCCTTAAATGCTTTTTTGTTAAAAAAATTCGTTAAAAATGTTTTAAGCCCTTTAATTAATTGTTTCATAAACTTTGAATATTATTCATCATAAGCCAACTCTAAATTTATTCTTAGAGAAATAAAATAATGTAATGTCTTCTTTTTTTTTTGCAAAAAATTCCATCATAAAATAATTTCAAAAATAATATTCTAAATTAGAAAAAAAACTCACCCTCGTGGCTTACTAATCCATATATTCAGACAATTCGTAATAGATCTTCTAATTATAAGAAATGCTCAAAACGACTCTAGTAAAAGTCACATTATTATAAGAATACTTCATATATAATTTCATTTTCTTTGCTTAATGTTTCATTCTCAAATTCATCCCCATTATTTAAATAATTTTGAATAAAAATGTTTTATATCAAATCATAATTATACTTCAGGACAGCTTTTTGTGTATTGTTTATATTTTTTCTTAAGTTCTTAGCAATGTTTTTTGCCCTATCTATTAATCATTCTTTAAGACAGCAAAAGAATTCCCAAAAGACACAGCACTTCTTACGGAACTAAACAAAATATGCATTTGATAATTTTAGTACAAAAACGAACGAAACAAAATAAACATTTCAAAAATTAAAGAAATGTTTCCTTCATTTTAGGAAGAACTATTGTTGCCTAATTAGGCATGTTGGTAATACTTAAATTCCCTCTACATAACCAGAAAAATTAATTTTCTTTTAATATAATTTGAAATTTTAATTTCTCACTCATCATCCCGAACCTCACAGGAGTGCCAAAATAATGAAAGTACAATTCAAAACAAAGTTTGCTTGAAAAATATTTTGTTGTTTGTATGGTTTAATTTCTTTTGGGAGAATCATGCAATTCATTAGACATATTATTTCTAACACAATTAGTAATGGCAAATTGCGTCCATTCTTTTATGAAATTATGGGAAACATAATTTATATTCTTCTTCCACATTAATTGGATTCGTAAACTTTTATTAGAGATGCGATGGTTAATTCTATTTAAGGTTGTTGGACTTTAATTACTTTTTGGAATCATTTTCTGTTCAATGACTGAAGGAAATTTATTTTGAGTTTAATCTATTATTTTGAGCTCATCAATGTACTCAATCGAAAATAAACAAACTCTAGAGATGGCAAAAATGAAAATATTGATATATAATGAAACAACGCTTTTGAAATAATAAACGGAAGAGAGCAGTTTCATGTCCCTCTTCAGTCAAAGTGTAGTCTAAAATGGCAAAATATTATTCAAATGAAATAAAATACCATCAGAATAATTTTATTCCTTGGTATGTTTTTATCCTATACACAATTAACCAAATATCTCTGCTTCGATATCGATGGCAATATGGCCATACTTAGGAAATGTCATTTTTGACATCTACGGAAAGTCAAAATTTACAAGATCAACATCGATGGCCATAATACAATCTAACAGATATCTCAGCTTATTTACAAATGGATTTTCTATTCATGTTTGGAATAACTAGGTGACTGTAATCAGGTACATGCTTATTCAAAAATTAAGTATTTAATAAATATTTATTTAATAATATTTCGATTATATTGAGATTTTATTAAATTTTTATGGATGGCGTTGTCGAACTATATTGGATTTGTTTTCTAGTGATACGTTTTTGAGACGCTTATATTACAAAATAATTGTTTTTTAAAATAGAACTGCATAACTTTAATCACTCACATATGCAAACTATAACGATGAGATATTATAGCCTATTTGTATCCGCTTTTCTATTTACTTTAAACTGTAGTAAAACCCTTTCTTTACTAGGAATATCTTGTAATTGTTGTCAGGGTTTGTTTATTGTCATAAAATGTACACACTGCATATGAGTCTAATTGTAGGAACACAAAAGAGGCATGTTTGACTTAGTGAAGTATTGTGGACGTAAATGGTATGTCTTTTGTTTGACCTATTGTGTTTTGATTGCTCTTAAATAGTATTTGTCTAATATAGTAGTCAACAGCTACAATTTTGCATGAGCCAACATCACCTTCAAGCATATAACCATGAACAAGGATATCAAGATTCTTTATCAAATATAAAATCTTCGTAAAACTACATGGGACTTTTAGTGTCTAAGTGTATGGCTTTGATGTTGTGGACAAAAGTACAGTTATTTTGAAACTCTCTGAAGTTTGATTGGCCAAACTTGAATATAATGTAAGAAAATATATTTTACTCATTTTTTTTATTCATTTTATTTTAAAAACTTGTGTTTCAATAAATAGTAATAAATAATAAAAATTTGTCATATGCAAAAAATTAAAATTTAAAATTTTTCCTCATTTGTTCTTTATCTCTGTATGAATTCTTTAACCAGAAATTCTATTTTTTTCTGTGCTTTCAAAATAGCTAGCAGAAAAATCTCTCGTTGAATACCAAATTTAGAGAATTGGTTAACAAAACATGAGCTTATCAATCGGAAATCGTAAAGCTATTTTTTAAATCCATTTTAAAGTGTTTTTTTTAAATTTGAAACACGTTACAGGTACGATCAATAAGAAGTTCTTGAAAATAAATTGCCCAAACATAAAAAAAAATGTTTTAGACAGTAGTACATAAATACTAATTATCCATTCTTGAGTTTAACATACAAGACTCAATTAGTAAAGAAGCGATGTAAATTTTTACTTGCAATGGAAATGTATGGTATTTGATAACTTTTAAAATATTGAATAAGTGAAGCCATGGCAAACTTCTATTAAGAAATGACAATTCTGCAAAACAACAGAAAATTAATACAATAAATTGATCTAAAATAGACAATAACATAAAATTAAGAGTTGGTCAATTAATAGATCGAATAATACAGTCGAATATACAGTTGGTAAATATGATGCTGTAGTATTGAAGAGTTTTCAAAATATTTTTTCAGGATAATTCGATAGACTATTCTATTGGTTACTTTCAAGAAAAGAGCCAGAAAACAGTGAAAGTTATCTCTTATGTTTACTCTAACTTAGTGTTACTCAGAACTGTCATCAATGGTCCTTATGATAAACATGATTATTCTTATGGAACAGAGAACAAGACAGTATGAAGATAATGAGAAAGCTAATGGGCTGGCAAAGTCCAATTAGAGATATTTTCACATTCGATAAGTAATATTTTTAACTAAGGATAAAAAAGATATCCACGTGAAATGGTAAACCAGACGGACCATGATATACCTACATATATGGGATAAGTATTCTTTAAAACGGATCAAATTTATTTTTTTCTCCGATCGAAATTCTATAATCTGCAAAATGTTTATAGAACCAAACTGTAATAACGGTTCTGGTCAGACAGGAATACTCAGAGTTCTTAGAACTCCTTCAAATCACGCGCGCTGTCTGCATTGAGAATCTTTAATAACTCCTCCGCGCAACGGTTCTTCCACTCTTCACTTCACGCTCTTTTTAAGACGACCGGAACAGTGCCACGGTGGTTAGGGAAATTACACCCTCCTCCGATAAGATTCCGCATGGCTGAGCTAAGTGAAATCTAATAAAATAAAGAAGGATATCTTACATAGTAAAATATGTCATAGTTACCACTAATACTTTTAAACATTAACACAAAATATCATTTAAAACAGAATAATAGATGTCATGTTGTAATAACTGTGCAAACTAGACATAAATATTCTCAATTCTCCACAGAACTTCTACAAATCACTCGCACTCTCTTCTTAGAGATTCCTTAATAATCCTGACTTCAAACCCAAGCGCAACTGTTCTTCCACTCATCACTTCATATCCTCCTTAGATGGCAGGGACAGTTCCGCGGTGGTTAGTGACATGCCGCAAACAAAAATACTTCTGAAACAAATATGTATACAATGCATAAGAGCAATAAACAAGTAATGAAGTTTTTTGAAGAAAAAAATTCTTTTAAGTGAGGATAGAAAAATCTTCCCAAGAATTGAACTAAATATATATCATGTCCTAATTTATGGTTTTTGAAATGTATAGAAATTATAAAATTATTGGAATTCTTGAAACATTTGAAATACCCTCTTAAGTTGGTTCAAAATAAATGTTATTATTTGACTTCCATGTTTCATATTCGTTTTTTATACAACTTAAAAATCCTCAAAAATAATAACAAGAAATGTCATGTTTTTTAAAAACATTTTCCCCTGTTTCTTCCCCCTTTAACATATGATTTCTCTCTATTTCTCTCTAGAGAGATATAGAAGTATGAATATGTACACACTATATATACACTTTGATACACATCTTTTATTTTATTCTTTATATTTATTTATTTTTTTAAATTTTTTTGTACATTATTTCTATGCCTTTTTATGTCGACGTTATTATTTAAAAATGTGTTTCCAAATATTCCAGTTTGCATATTCAATTGTTTTGATTCTTCCAGAAAATTCTTGTAATAGCTAAATATAATTACGGGATTCCGTTGAATCTGAATTTCAAATTTATACAGATCATTCCTGAGAAGGTACGGTTTTGGTAACTTCAGCTTAATGCACTTTTTTATGAACTGGAAAGTGGAAGATGCTCCAAAGACTTAAGATTCAATTTATTTTATTCTTTTAAATATTAGAAAAATTAATCTGTCCTAAAAGGTTTACTAAAGATGTAGAATTTGTTTATTATGAAAGGGACCACGTCTTACTTCAATTATTCGAATATCAGTTGTTGGTTCGTAGATTTTGTTTTCCTTAAAGGAGACAGATTTCGTTAAATCGACAAAAAATTACATCTTTAAAATAGAATGACGAATTTTTTGTGCCGTATAAACATGAATCTCATTCCAATATATGTAGATACTAATGATATACAATACTAACATGAAACGTCTCAAAAATATGATCACAATGCTGATCTCACACCCATCAGATAAATAATTTTAGGAGTGATAGAAAATTCAAAGCAAATGGCTTTAAGAAAATTTTATATTTAAAAATTATTTTTATTGTTTTTAAATTGTATTTTCTAAAATTCTTTTAAATTAAAATTTAATAAATAGTTTCTGAAATACTTGTATTTTTAAAGAAAATATAGTACCAATTCCTGTCATCAGACATTTACTGTATAATGATACTAATATATTTGAATTGTGAGTGATATTTAAAAAAAATTGAGAATGATAATTTTGAGGGTTTTTTTGCGTCGCTCCAGTTTTTGTAGTAAATTTCAGAATATGAAATTTTTATTCTTTTTTATATGTGAACAATGTTGCTCTTTTAAACTAACGGAAATGTTTTTTTTTTCGAAATTATGAACGCTCTTTCTTTAATTATGGTTTTTAAAGGAAATGAACCTTGTTTTATTACAATGCGAATTTAGCTATATTTTCTATACATTAGTTCACGAGGTTATATCATATCACTAGGTAAGATATTTTGATCGTTATATGATAATTATATGCAAAACATATTTATTATTGAGTTTTTCAGAAATTCACATAAAATTTAAAATTGATTAATTTGAATTTTTATCTTTTTCGAAACTCACTTATGATATAATGAATCCTTTAGATTCAAAGTTTTGTTTTTAAAAGAAATCTGAAATATTTATGCAAAATCGGTCTGTCGTAGAAAGTAAGAAATATCCATTAGCCAACCTAAAGAAATCAATTATAATACATTCGATAATTTTTACGTGTAATGCAACTGACACTCGTTGTGAATAAAAAGTTGGATTAATTTGCGAGTTTGCTATCGAAAAAAAATATGTATACAGAATGTCAACATATTTTCACTCACTTGCGAAATTTGTGAATGTGAATTTTTTGTTATTTTTTTTACCTATAATTATCATTTTTATGAGATTCTTAAAATGTAATTTCGGTATGAAAAAAATAAAATCAAAAGTTTTTAAATTCTAGTATAAATAAATTATACGAGTTTCAATTTAAAATATGAGAGACAATTTTTAATAAAAATAAAATGAGTTATGTCTGAATTTAACTGCAATTATAAGTTAATGATGCATGAATGTAAAATAAAAACTTACAGACATTCCCAAACATCTAAGCAAATATTAAAAAAACTTTTAAAGCTGCATATATATTTTTCAAAGTTCATTACCTATTGTGCATATGAAAAATTTTGTGTATTTTTAATTTTTAAATTATATTTGTATAATTTTTTTCAGAATTTTCGAATACTTTTCAAAAATAATTTAAACTACAGAGGGAAAAAAATATTTTGTGCTGCAATAATGTTTCTAAAAAAACTAAAATGTAGTATCTAATATACTTCCTATTAAAATATTATATTTGAAAACGAAAAAGAAAAAATAAAAGTTTTTACTTCGTTACATTTTAAAATTAAACTTTCATTTAATATTTTAACAACTAGTTTAAAGAATTATTTTACCAGTATGTGTTGCTTTTTGCTTAATTCATTGCTTTTGTGTTAAATTAAGTTTAAAGAAAAAATATGAATTTCTGACTGATGATATTTTTTCCCTTAGGCAATTTCAGGACTTGCAATAAGTGAGACATTACGCATACAATGTTGAATTTGAATTGATTTTGTAATTTTTAAAATAATATAACCTTTGTGAAAATTCTAGAAAATTTAATTGCATTAAGAGTGATACTTATAATGAAATAATGAAAGTTGTAAAGCACATTTTTGTATTCTTTAAAAGTATGCATATGTTGTAAATGAAGGACAGGAACTGAAAAATCTCAGTGTTTACCAGAAGTTGTAGACATATCCAAAATACATGGGTTAATGGCCGAATATATAGGAATATTTCTTTACATTCGAGATTTTTATGGATGTTTGAGGATAATTTCTGGCAGAATCGGGATAAAAAGCTTAAAGGAAAAATCCAAAGTGGCGCAAATAAAAATATGCATTCTTATGTTTTGTTTGATTTCCATTGTTCAAGACAAATCGTTTATACATTCTTATTGGATATTGGTTATTATAAAAGCCGTAAAATAGCAAATTCTTTCAAATTATATATTTAGGAACAAATAACATTTTTAGGAACAATAACATTTAACAATTCTACTACCGTGCCCAAAATCTTTAAGATCCAAAAGAAATTTTTATTTCCATATATTCAATTAGTTATTAATTTTAGTATTGCAAAGGGCCATTAAATTTGGAAAAAATTTCAGCCATGAATTTGCCGAAAACCTCATTCCAGAAGGAAAATACTAAAAAGGAACTACTACTTATCATGATTTCATATTAAGACCTAACTGAATGCCACCAGAATGTTTCAATAAAAAGTATTGTCTTGTGAAAAGTGATTCAGCCAAAATTTTGGCACCTAAAATTTTCTAATGATTATTGCTATGATTCTATTTGATATCGTTTGTCTTTTCGAATATTGTTTATTAAAGGTACCTTTGCGCCATTTGAATGAAACGCATGATTAACTTTATATTAAAATTTAATCAGTTAAGCATTCCATTTCAAACTTGAAATTAGCGAAACAATATCGGAATTTGGAACTTGATTATTTTATCATAATTTTTAATATAAAATTTCCAGATTATGTCAGAAATAAGATGGCTCTTTTTTATTATGTTAGGAATGAATTTTACATTATATAAATAATCAAATGAAAAAATAATGTAGTGGAATTTAATATATTCTGATTTTCACAATGAAATCAATGTAATGGGGATTATAACCCCTACTGAAATAATCCTTTAATTTTATATTTGATTTTATTAAAATTTTAAATATTTAAATTAAGACGTGAGATACATGTATAGAGTGTCTCAAAAGTAAAGCAGGCTTTGAATTTACCACCATTAATGTAATAAAGTGTTTGTAACCTTGTTTGAGAGTAGATAGTTTTAGGTTAATTAAAATGGAGTTGTATGCAATGGAATAGCTTGTCGACGCAAGATTTGAATAAAAAAAACGTTTTTTTTTTCATTAAATTATATTTTTATTGAAAAATAAAAATGAAGTTAGGTATGGAATAATAAATAAGGCCAATGATGTCCAAGGCTTTGTCTCCGCATATGGACTGTTTTGTCAATTATCCATACCCTTTTACATAAATGTCACTGAATTTTGTTGGCGCAGTGTTGAATTTCCTCCTTCAATGCGCGCATAATTGCGGGCTTGTTAATATAGACTTTTGACTAAAAATAGCCACATAAAAAGAAACCCTATAGTGTTATAACACAAAATCTAGTGGATATATTCTTTATTTTTCTAACTGTGACCAACAAACCAACTCTTATTATTTTTGAAATGTTTTCAAACAATGAAAACAAGTTGTTCGATTGTGTAACCTTCCATAAACTAAAAGCTGTCAAATGGTTTTCAATAGGTTTATCAACACTTTACTGCACGAACAGTGGCAAATTCCAATCTTGAGTTAACTTTGGGACACCCGACAGAAAAAAGAAATTATAGAACGAGGTTAGTTTTGATTTATCACCCATAATAATGATGAAGGGATCCTGCACTACGATGAGAGGTTCATTGTATGCCCTTGGATTTAAAATCCAAAAATCTAAAATTATATATTATGTCCTACCTATAATATCTTGGAGAGTTTCTATCTTGAAATCAGTGAAGATACAAGTTTAGAACGATATGCTATGACATATGGTTTCAATGGTATATGTTCAGAAAACAAGCACATTGTAAACATAGGCGACATTATGTTAATCTGGCACTCTTCGAATAGTATTACTTGTAAAAAAAGCTGTATTTATTACTCAAGTAACTCTCAAACAATGTTCATTACACAGATGGCTTATGCGAAATATTTCTCGATATAATTGTAAAAAAATGATCAGGCAAACACTTAAAGTCCTCATTAAATTGATATATGTTATCAAAAGCAGTAAAAAGTTCTTCTATGAGTATTATGCTTGAAATATAACAAGAAAAAGATTCTAAACTGCAATTTTGCATGTGTTGAATAATCGCTTACGATCATCATTACTTATTATTGGATGATATATAAACATTCTAATGTAAATAACAAAATATCTACTTTATTAAAATGAATATACCAGAAAAGAAACCAGTGTTTAATTAATTGAATGAATATGTATCATTATAATGATATTATAATATGTATATGAAGATAAATAACAAGAATTGCACATTTATTAAATATATCCTCAAGATTCCGTTATTGGAGCATGAATAAAAGTAATGTATTTGATATCTACATTCATTCAGTAATTCAGTTGAAAAGGTAGTAAGAAACAAAAGTGCATTTCAATAAAGAGCTTTTCATCAATTTTTTTTGTGCGTAAGGACCTTATTATTTTCACATATTTCTTTATTAATGAAAGTCGAAAACAAAACATTATCCTGAAGTGCTACATAAAAATAGAATTTGTTGCCAAACTTTAAAATGACTAATTGCTTATAGATAATTTCATTTTGTAATGGAAGTTATATGGATAAATTTGAAATGGAAATCGATACAGCTGGGTTTGTTTTAATGGTTTAAAATAGTAGAAAGTTTCGTTTTTTATCCATTTCATAATAGCTTTTGGTTCTCCAAAGTTTAATGGAACCGAAAGGTCCATTAGTTGAAAACCGAACAACAACACATTGATTTCGGCTATCTACTGAAATCAATATTACTCTCGTAGTTTTGAGCTCTTCTTTTCCAAAACTTTTTAAAAACTTTTTTAGAGAAATTAAATTTTTTTGTGAATTATTTCTTGAAAATGACAAATTTTATTTCTATATGAAATAAGAAAATTGCCATTGATTCTTAATTTTATCAGTACTCTAGAACAACGATTATGTTACATGTAATTTTAAATACTTTATTAGTAATAATTGTGTGTTCGAGTTCTAAAGGGATAATTAGAACTGCAAAACCCGGCACCTAAGAATTATTGGGGGCGAAAATATATACTATAGTGTACATTTTTCTTTAAATTAAATAGAATTTTAATTAATTAAATATTTTACCAAATTTGTGCATTTTGTTATCATAGCTTTTAAATAATTACAGCAGATAAATTCACCTTAAAAAATTTCATAATTTACAAAGCCATTTCAAAATTAAGAATTTAATTGTCATGCAAATTTTTGCTGAATTTACTGAAATATTATTTAGAGCCCTATTCACCCTCTTAAAAAATGATAAATTTTAGGATTTAAAACTCTTTTTGTATTAACAATTTAATATTCATGCAAACTTTTACTGAATTTTGATATTTTTGAAATATTTATTTGCCTAATTTTCAACAAGATTGCATTGTTGTTCAGAAATCTAAACCATTTCCAATGCATAATCAAATATTGCATTGTCAGAGTTTTCCATTTTTGTTGTTAAAATGCAAAAAAAATCTGCCTTTTTACATTACGAATAAAAATTAAAAATTACTTTATCTAGAAAGCTAGAAGATAAATGAATCTGCAATTTCGACTACCTATCATAGAAATTTTGAAATCAAGGTTTGTAAGCGCATTTTGCAAATCCTAAGACATCCTTCGTCTGAGCTAGATCAATGGCCAAACATAAAAACAATTTTGAAAAAAATTAGAGCATCGAAATTTTTTTCATCGAAATTTCGTATCACATTATCATTCTGTGTGCTTCGTATTGTTTCTTTAACCAGCAAAATGGATAAACGTTCTTTTGAATTTTGCTGTTTCTGCATTAAATTTTCTGTGATTCGTAAATTAATTTTTCATTAAATGATAAATCAGATTAAATTTTCTGTGTTTCTGATAAAATTCACTCTTTACGAATATCTAAATTCAGAAATAACATTATTGCTTAAACGTATATGGTATAGCGCTGTGTGTGTTTGTATTTATTCCAAGGAAATATTCTTCTTTTATTTTCTTGTTTATTTTTCACACAGACACGCACATATATATATACAAAACATGAAGACGATCACATATGTATAAGGAAACACAGAATATAATACTAAAGAATGCCGCTAACAAGATAACACATAATATATTTTAAATACTGTTAACTAGAGTGAACAACGTAAACAACGAATTCTTTTTTATATTTTATATTAAAAAAATAGAATTATGCTGCTGACAATATCATTAATATCCTCAGTAATACGACGCATATAGGATTAGAGTTTCATAGACCGCTATAAGTGATGTTTTCAATTGACTATGATATTATCAGCTCTCTCCATGATGGCTTTCTATATTCTGAATGTCGTATAATACTGCTTATGATATTATAAGGCATCTCCATGATCATTTTCAATATTCTGTTTAACAATATTGTTCATAATATTATAATAAACCATTTGCAATGCTTTTTAATATTTTGCATGATGGACAATATTACAATGTACCAGCGGGTGACCGAGCTCCGCTCGGAGAAAACAGGTATCGAAGCTAACTCGAAGATTTAAATTTTCAATTGTGTTTTATCAAAACAATACATGCCATTAGAAAATTTGTGAAACCATTGGTGAAAAGATAACCGGTTAAAGTGCACCATTGTAAACTATTCTAAACAAAGTTAGAGTTTGGAAAGGGAACTATTCTATACAAAGGTAAAGTAAAGGTAAAGATTGAAGTGTGTTGAAGTTCAATATTTTTGACAAATTTATTTAGAAAAACCAAACATATATACATACATAAGAAACATATTATAAACCTATAACAGCATAAAAATGAAACTTTATTAGTTCGCCATATTGGCTATAGATGGCAGCACGTTACCGCTTGAAAATTTAAGTAGCCATTATGGCGAACTAATAAAGTTTCAAAATATCCTATCTGTAACTCCGAACTGCTCGACCGTAGCGCCTAAAAACCGGCGCCAATCGATTCCTCGTGGCCAAAAACCCCAGACCCCCAAGTTTACCGGAGTTTATTAATTCTGGGGCGATTTTCGACTTGGCAACCATTCCTCGTATTATATTATAAGATTTATCGATAACTATGTAATTGGGCATATTCTATGATATTCAATCTTCAAATCTCACTTAGAATTTATGTCGCACACATCAGATGACAGAAATGAAGAGACAAATAAGGAGTGCCATGGGAATTGTGACACGTACAAAATTTATATAATGTCTGGCTTTTTCGAATTACTGATTTTCGAAGAGGATTTCGAAATATCCATTACTAATTACTCATATTGAGCTTCTAGTCAGGAGCTATCATTTGATGATATGAATTGAAATGGTGTGTTAATGTAGACATATTGACTTTTGAAAGGATAAACATTAAATACATTTTTTATTACTGTTATATTGAATAGAAATTAGTTCTCAATAAATTGACAGTTTTTAAATGAAATGATATCTTTGAAGAAACAGTAAAAACTACAACCTTATGTGCTTGATATTTCTTGTCATAAAATTTTGGATGATTAAATATGTTATGCCCCCTCTATAAATAATACCTGTTTGGGTTCTAAACATGCCTTACAATTTAGTGAATAGGAATTGAATTAGTATGGGAACGTACACAGACTGGTTTTTGAAAGAATATATATTAAATGAGTGACAAATTATTTTAATTTTCAATAATAATTGATTAGTTTTCATTTCGTTTGGAGATTTTCAAATAAATATCCATATAAAAAATAATAATAAAAGTGCAAAGTGTTTTATTGTAATAAATATCAGTGTGTATCTGATATTTATTACAATACATTTAGGAGTGATTAAATATATTATGTCCAAGTTATAAATTATACATGCTGTGGTTCTAGTCATGATCTAAAATTTGATGAATATGAATAGAACTGAAGTGGAAATGTAAATAGATTGATCCTTGTAGGAATGCTGTTAAATATTTGTTTCATTATTATTGAATCAAATGGTTATTATTCGATTCTTATAACACCCTAGATTCTTATAACACCCTTGCAAAAACAATAAAAACTATAACCTTATATACCTAAAATTTCTTGATTCAAAATTTAGGATTAAATATATTATTATTTTTTACACTTAACACATGTGGAGACTCTGATGAGAATTTGATGATCATGAATCAATAGGATGTGGGAATATAGGCAGATTGACTATTGAAAGAATGAATTTGAAATTCATTTTTCATTATTATTACATTTAATAGTAGTTTAATCCGTTTTTATAACATCACTAAATTTTCAAACGAAGATATATCTTTGAAAAAATAATTCATACTATTACTTGATTTTTTTTGCGATGAAATATTGAATGATTAAATATATTATTATGTGAGGCTTCAATTATTTTTTATTAATATTTCTATTTTAGTTTATTTATTAAATTGCATTACCGATAATTACACCATCACGGTAATTAGATTTTCTTTGACAGAGGAATAAACTTTATCCCGATGTCTCGGCATAATATTAAATTTACTTTCTAAGTTTGAAAACAAAGAATCTAATTTGATTAATTTTAGCTGCGAATGAATGAATGCTCGAGAAAGGAACAGACTAGTAAGTTCCGAAAACATTAAATATTATTTGAGTAAAAATGTATTCATTAGTTTTTACTGCAATGATTTTTTTTTATTAAATTCGCTTGAAAATAACTGAAATGGAGAAGATCGAATATTTAATTACTGATCATAAAATGCTCGCTTAATAATTCATTTTTATAACTGTAACCGCATGCCAATTTAAATAAGTTAGTTAATTTGACTAGTTCCACATAGTTCAGTTTTTTTTTCTAATCATTCCTTCTTAATTACCTGTTTCTGGCATTTAAAAAAATATTCAGAAATCATTTGTTAAAAAAGTAAGTTAATTATTGAGAAATGAAATATTGAAACTTTGAGTTTAATTAGTTTAAAAATTAAAAGTGTTTTCTCTAAATGAAGAAATTCTTAGTATTTTATTTAAAGAATTAAATTTTATTAATTTTTGTTGTATTTTCAATCGATTCAACTTTTATACAAAATAAAAATTTTTATTTTATGTTTAGAAATTTAATGGAAATGATTTTTCTAAATGTAAATTTCAGTGAAAAAATACATCATATTATTTATTAAGTCTGGAAAATTATTTGAATTTTTAAAGTGAGAACATTTTAGTTTTTGTATATAACTAATAGTTTTATGAAAATACTAAAAACGTAAGGCAGGACTTTTTAAGTAATTAAAAATTCATTGATCATTTTCAAAGCAATATTATGTTATATAACTTCAAAAGAAAGAGAAAAGAAATGCGCATATTTGTAAGAGAAATGAGTAAAATTAAATACAGTGTAATTAATTTGATAGTGGATATAAAAACATGTATTTTACATTCAAAGTTTTTATTTTTCTATAAGATGAAATTTCTTCTTGCATCTGCTAAGTAAGTAAATTTTACATATGATTTTATTTTTGAAAGGTAATACAATTTTTATATTAGTTAACAGCATGAAAAAGTCAAGCTGTGTAAGCATAATCACTTCTTATAATAAAAATAAATATGTATTGGTGCATGACAGGCCAGCCTGCTTGACCTAGGGCTGCTAAGTTTGATGAAGATATACATTAGGAAGTAAGATCGGGGCTCTGGGAATTTTAAATTTTTTTAATTAATTAAAAATTTGAAACATCGAGGTTTCTTCTCACAAAGTTCCCAAATTTTTTTGTACAGCTTAAAAATCCAAATAATATTTTTTTTATTGATGTCCATTTAATTATTGTAAAATTATTTATAATTCATTTAATTACATTACATTACATTACATTTTACAGTTAAAATGACTTACACGTAAATTATCAATTTAATATTAACTGCCAGAAAAATGCATATATTCTATATTTAAGAAATAAATGCCAAACGTAAAGATAATTTATTAAATATCCAGAACAGAACTGTGATTCATATCTTGTTCATTTAACAAAAAACAAAATAAGATAATTTTAAAACTTAAATAAAATTAATAAATCAAAATAATTTAATATTTCTTATTAAATGTGGATTGTCATGGACTTATTCCTTATAAGTGTAACCAATCTTTTATGAAAATGCTTGATTGCAGTTGAAAATTTCGATAAATTGAGCATTTAAATATAGTTTTTGTTATTTCATTTTAAAAGTTTTTGTTTAAGAAAATATAGGATAGTTAATTTTCTTAAAGTCCTCAATTTTCTTAAATATAATCAGTAATTTTATAGCACTAAAGTTTCTAATTTAAAACACATTCGTCTCATTTCTTCTAAGAAAGCTAGTAGAATTCTATTACTTTGAATATCTTTATTTATGTAGACACTTAAGTAGCCGCTAAGAGAAAGATCTTCCAAAGAGATCTAGAAGCTTCTTCAAAGTCACTGTTGTTTGATCTAATAATAAAATTTCGAAGTTGGAAAATCCTGTAGGTTAGATCTCAGAATAGCATCACATATTTTATTTAAATTTAAATTGAATGTGAACATATTTTGGTCAAATTGGGCTGGAAGACATTGCGAATTATGTTAATCAAGAATTTAACACAAAATAAGTATAAAGATGCTGAAGAGAAAGCAGTAAAAATATGTCCAACTTGTCAGCTTATCCTGTTTCTTTTGCACCGCTGGAATCGTTAAATGTATGTGATTTCATTACTTGAATTTTAAAAGAAATTGTGATTGTGAATGGTTTGTTGCTTAATGCGGTCCTGTATAACAAAGAATAACCAAATATTTACTCATTTATTTAAAAAGATTGTAAGACTGAAATCTTGAAATCTTAAAGATCATGTCATGTAAGAGAAAACATATGATTATTAAATTAAGAAAATGGTGGCAATGGCTTCACTGTTCAAAGCTTTAATGTCGAGCAGTAGAAAGAATTACAGAATCCTCAAGACGAAGAAGTATGAATAATAAAAAGACTGAATCTTTCTTCATTTTATTTGCGTATTAAAATGCCCCGATAATTTCAACGTACAAATCCAAAACCTTAATTCAATATCAAGTTAGATACTTTTCTTTCGCAAATATTTGATTTGCAACGACATTCTACTTTGAAATTTATGAAAAAATAGATCAAATGCCATCTAAATAATGACATCTCATAAATTCCAACGAAAGTGGTACTCACATAAAAAAAATTAAAAATAAACCTTTCAATCAAGTTTCCTAATTTCTATTACTCATTATTTATTGACTATAAAAATAAATTAAATCTCATGAAGATGGTAAATTGGAATAAATGGAAAAAAAAAATATTATCCAAAGAAAAAAAATATTTGTGGAGAGTGAGTAATTGTTTATAATATTTTCTTGAAAGATGAAAACTCCATCCACATTACAAACTAGAAATTTGAAATAAACAAAAATGGAAATAAGGAATGCAATAAGTAAGGTTAAAATGAAACAAAAAAGATATTACTAAAATTTATGTAAAAAATTTTTATGTATACACTTAAAAATTAAAAAAAAACACATCCACATTTTACTTGAATTTTAGATTTTTATATGAAAATATCTCAATATTTTTCGCAAAATTCCCAATTAAATTTCAAATTTTTAAGCGACCATACCCATTAAAAGTAGAACAATCTTTTTATGTTTTCATAACAATAAAACAAAGAAAAAGAAAAAAGAAAATCATCGCATTAGATTTAAAAATATTTCAAAATCAACAGTTTCGCAATGAGATTCCCAAATAAGTGCATCATGCTTTGTTTAAATTCATATTTAACTTCAATGCAGTTCAGAGCAAAGATTACACCACGTGCCTCTGACACTAGAATCTGAAAGGCGCGTGATTTTTCTTTTCGTAAGGAAAATGTACTTAAGTTTCTAAGTGCAGAGAAAAGAAAAAAAATGCAAGAAAGGCAAACAGAAAAACCTGAAAAAGCAAACCAATGGTAATGTCCTTGGGCAATTCAATTTTTGTTCCAACAGCTCTCTAAAAAAAAGCTAAAGTGATTGTGTCAACTTTGAAAATTTATTTTTTTATTAATTCTTTTCCACTGTTTGGTTCTTCCTCTCCATTACTCTTAAAATAGATGCCATATAACTGGAATAAAGATCTACGACGTCAAAATGGGATTGAAGTTTTTGGATGAAAATGTTCAAGGAAACAGAGCTACTTCTGGCCTTCTTCACAGATTTTGATAGGTTACCACGTTAAACACTCAAATTTTTGCATGCCTTTTTGGTGAGAAAAAAGCTGGGCCCTTATTTAATCTGATAGGTAATAAAATATGGATGAAACTATTGTTCATGAATAAATATGTCTATTTTCTAAAGTTTAAAATCCAAAATTTGGGATTAAGGCAAAGCTATAAAACTTGATGTGATATAACTAAAATAAAAATTTTCGTCGTCAAAATGCGATTGAAATCTTTTTATAAAATGTTCCTGGGTACGAAAATTCTCAGGGTCAATTTCAGATTTTGAAATGTTGTCACTTCAAATACTGAAATACTTTGAGTTTATTTGAGATGAAATAATAATGCTGTATTCTTGTGTGTATGTATATATATATAAATGGAAACATATTTGCTTCTAGCCTGCTTCACAGATTTTTAAGCTTTTTAACAAATACTGAAATTTTTGAATGTGTTTTAGGTGAAAAAATAAAGCTGGGCTTTTATATAATCTGATATGTAATAAAAAACAGATGAAACCATTGTTTTCGAATAAAAATTTGTATTTTGTAAAGTATAAAATTCAAAATTAGGGTTTAGGTTTAAGCTAAATATTCACGAAATAATTTTTTGCTAATTCAAAAATATTTTACCTGGAAGTGAAAACTCAATTACCAGTTAAAGTTGTTTCACGGAAAATAATACAGATGATACAATTATGAAACAAAAGTAGAAATACCATTTTGAAGTTATATTAACTTAGTATATCGAAACTATATGAAGCAATATGATACATTTTTATAAGAATATCTTAACTTCGAACCTTGTTCTGTTAACATCTTAACATAACACCCTTTAGTATCTTAAATGTTGATTTTTATTAAGTCTTGAAGCGGATCTCTAGTAATATTTTATAATTTTGTACTATTTTTCCTCACGTATTATGAATTATTAAGTAATGTTATTATGAATTCTTTACTTTCTTAATTTTATTTAAAAATATATTTATCCTATATTTTTTTCATAAAACCAAAACAGTTTTATGTGCTTTCTGAAATTATTCCTTTCTAGAAATTAGTCTCTGCATGAGTGGGTATAAATAAATAAAAAGCGATGGTTTTTAGTTATTTGGACTGATGAATTATTCTTTAATTTGTGAGAAACTACTTTAAAGGCTCTGAGAAAAGCTTCTACTATAAAATTGCACTATTTTTCTTCTTCTAAAAGTATACAGGTGCTGTTAGATATTTTATAAATGTACTCTTGATATTTTTTCTTAGTTAAATGTATGCAAAATGTAGCATTATTAATAAAAACGGACCCATTCTGTTTAAAATGTCTTTTTTAGATAAAATATATAACTAATCCTTCACAAAATATTAAACAGTAAGATAATGCTATTAGTGGGATGAACTGGTGTGTATTAATAATACCTTGATGTTTGGGTCATTTAATGTTTTTTACAAGTTATTATTGGTATCAATCAATTAATTCATATTAGCTGTAAAAAAGCACACCATTTCGTCTAAAATATGATATTCGGAATTTGAATATTGAATACCAACGTTCCAAGCATCCAATTATCGTTTCAGATACATATTAAATGAATACGTTTTTAAATAAATTTTCATGATATTATTATAGTAACTTAGAAATTGAAATGAAAAAAAAAATCAAGCATTTTACATTATATGAACAGGCATTTTAATTAAAATTTACCCTTTGTTAAATACTTACTTTCAGTTAAATTTTATATATTTGACATCATATTGACAACAAAGACTTAAAATGAAAGGAAAAGATACTTGCATTCGAAAAAAATTATGATAAGAAAAAAAAAAAAAGAATAGCACGTAACCTAGTTAAATGGGATTTTAAAAGGTTTCTTCTGTACAATTCCTCTAATAATCCGAGAAATCACTTTTGTTTCAAAAAGATTGATTAAATTTATAGCTTTCTTTATTTTAATTTTCAATACCCATCTTTTCTTCAGCAAAAATATTTTAATATCCCCATTTTAAAAAGTAGGAAATAAAAATTGTATAACGGATTTAATTAAAAAATGCCAGAAGCGCAATTCGATAAGTAAATTAGTTACTTATTCTTATTAAGCGGAGATGCTACACAAATTATAAAAAAAATGAGTGAATTGCAATGTGTTGTAAGATTGGTAATTAAATGCACAATACTTCAAAATGAAGGCGCTTGCAAATGAATTTAATAATGTCCACGAACATTCTTTAACATGGACTTCACGATAGATGAATTCTTAGTCCATGTTTTTCAATTATTTGCTCACTTCCATTTTGTCTTAATTAATTCGAGGCCATTTTTCGATTTCAGCATAATTTACTCAATATTTGTTCTTTATATCTGACAAAAAATAAATATTAGTTCTTGGAATCAAAAGGAAATTCGTTCTCGGATCAATAAATAATCGCAGAAGTGTAATTAAGAAAATGTAACTGGTGGAAATAACATGAATATCATGCATAAATTATATAAAAAATAATTTAAATGCAATAAGATCTTTTTTTTATGCTCAAATAAAATTGTATAAGAAATATATAATTTGGAAAAATACCAAGTTACTTGTATTAAATGAAGAATAATTTTTTTGTGATTATTCGGCTGAGGAATGAGAAATATATCTTAAATAACATTGCATTATTCTGGATTTCAATGAACAATCGTTATTTTTTTTCTAATCAATTTTTGAAGTAATCAATTTTTAAATGAAATGTTTCTTACAGCAATTAAATATGGAAATATATATTCGTAAATCTGTATATTATCATATTTATAAATATGATGAACAATTATGGTTGAATAATTCTTTAAAATCACTATTTAGGGGCGATTTTGCAAATAAGTACAAATATATTTCAAAGAAACCAAACTGAAGTTACGAGATAGAAATATGATATAATATAATAAAAATCAGTAATCATGAAAATAAGCATTCTAAACAGCGACAAACGCGGGATGTAACGGAAAACAGGCTAACAGCCAACCCACAGAAATCTGGAAGATACGCAGCTGGAGGGTTAATATATTATCCATATAAATTTCCAGAAATGTAAATACTATTTTTTTCTTCATTTCACATATTATTAGAGGTCTTCGGCTTCTAAGTAAATGGAAAAACACAAACTGACTGTCGAACATTAAACCACATCAAGTTTCTAACAGTTTTCCTTCTCAGAGGATTCAATCATAATAAGTATTTGGAATATGCATATTTTATTTTCGAGAATATTTATTCAATTCGGAATGTTTAATAGTATTTGAGAAACATTAATGATATAAAACGGGGTAAATCTTCAAGAATCACCAAGAGTATATCAAGAATTCAAATTTTTTTTAATATTCCTTAAAGTTACGTTATTTTTTATTCCTTGAAATTAAAACATGTTATCAATTGTCAGTATATTGATAACATATTTAGAGTGTTTCATTATTTGCATTCCTTTTTTACCTTCCTTATTGATAATATTTACAAAGTTGAATATTATCCCAAAATGATGCCATGTTTGATATGATGTGATATCTAAAAGCATAGTCCAAAGTAATCTAGATATTTGACCACTGGCCAAGCATCACGTTTGGAAAGTAATAACAGTTTTTGATAACAGATGCTCTCAAAAGGAAGTGTTTAAGAAAGATTTGATTAGATTTCAAACATTAATCAACATGATAACGTTTTTTTCAAAAAATACGGAAAATTGAATTGCGCAAAACATTTTTTGCTCTAGTTAAATTTTGTTACAATAAGATTAATTATTTAACTACACCTCTTTTGTTTCCACTCAGGCGCTCTCACGTAAGTAACATAGCATATGTGTAAACGTAATGCATCATTAAAACTATTTTCATTTTGTGCTCAAATGGTTCATTATCTGTACTTAGCTTCTTTATCATATATAAACATTATCAATAAATAACTAATACAATTCGTAAATAAATGTTTTGGGATGAACAAGATGAGACTCAGTCTAAACCTATAAGCAAAATATATATTAGCAGAAGTGTGAAGTATACCTTGCGATAAAAGATTTCATTTTTATATCTGAATTTATACTTACACAATTTCTGCAGAAATTGAAATCCCCTTTAAATGTTTATATATCTTTATTACACACAACCTTAGTCCTTCTTAAAATCGAACTCAGACTTCTTAAAATAGGACTTAAGACATATAACTCAATATTAGGAATTTATAAGCCGTTATTAAATTTGTTTATTTAAATACAATATCATTTCAGCAAATTCGATTTTCTTTATCCGTCGACAAAAAAAAAAAAAAAAAAAAACCGGTAACAAAAATTCATTTTAAAGAATTTGATATGGAACTTGCAGGATTCATTTTCTTTTCCTTATTGTTGCAAATCTTCTATACTTATTATTTACTATTAATGATATTTCATAACAATAATTTGAAAAATGATGTGCTATTCATTGTATTAGTGAATCCGTTATCAGAAGAATTCATTCATAATAATGTCAACACAGTAGAAAAATTATGATTTTGAACTTCAATTTTTTTCTATCATTTTTTTATATTTTGCTTTCCCCAAATGACCATGCAATAATTTCATTAATAAACACTCTTTTATTTTATCTGCCTTATTTCGAAAGCAGCAGAAAAGAAATTGCTTTTTTCATAGCTTATATTTCTTCAAAATAAATATTAACAGATCCAAAAAATTATGATTGAATTGATAAATTCATTTCTATAAGGGATTCTATTGCTTCTGAGAAAAATTTGAAATTTTATTACAAGGGGGTGTTTAGTTTATCTTCTTCAGGAGAATTCAAATTATTGTGGGAAAGAAATGTAGATGGAGTGTAAATGTTATATAATTTGAGCCACCCATCATCTGAAGACGCACGAGCAAATACTGGTTCGGCCATAGTGGTTCCTCACCCTATTTTCCATATATGAGGCATGTAGAAGTAAAAATGGGTTATGAAAGCGAGTGTCATCTTCATATGAGATATAAATTAGACTACTGTTCTCGGTTGCTCAGGTGTGTTTACCCCCAGAAGCTACTTCACTCTCTTTAAATTGTAAGATGGACTATGCATTATCATCAATTTGCCATTCCATTCATTTCAAGGCCAATAGGTGAATTATTTGCTTTCAAATTTATTTGAACGATTTTAAATAAATTTTAAATTATTGAAGGAAATCCTTCTTTCATTGTAACTAATCTAAAAAAATTCGCCATTATTCTAATAAAATATCGTGTATCGAAGTAAAATGTTTTTCTAGCCTTTTCATCGATGAACCAGAATTTTTTTTTAACAGATTAGGAATTTAAAATATTTTACAAAAATTAAATGAAGAGAAAATGATAAAAAATATCTTTACGAACTTGTCTGAAAGAATGATAGAGATGCCCGGATAAACCAGTTAATTTGATCCAACAGATTATTGTGACATCCATGAAATTAATGTCGTGTTTTCTCCACAAAAAATGTGCACGGTCATAGCAGAAAGAAACTGAGATAAAAAAAAGAGGAATGAAACAACAGGGAAGCGAAAAGAAATGAGAGAAAATGTAACATCTGGTCGGGAAAACCATTTGTTCAGGTGCAGGCCTGCGTGAAGTCGTCGACGGCGGACTATTTGAAGCTGTGAAGAAAAAAAAAATGAAATTGGTCCCTTCTCTGCTAAATTTATCTGAAACTTGTCTGAAATGATTATTGAAATATGTTCTTGTTCTTCTATACTTATAATAAAGCTCAATGTGTGTGTGTGTGCGTGTGTGTGTGTGTGTGTTGGCGCTCTACAGGCCAGACCGTTGGACCTACAGCTACCAAATTTGGTACATATATACCTTGGAGGTTCGGAATGTGCACCTCGGAGCCCTTTTTTCGAATTTTTAATTAGAATTTGAATTAATTAAAATTTAAGCGAAATTTCGACGTTTTTCCGTTATAACTTCCGAAAATATCATTGGACAAACATGATTTTTACATCAATTTAAAGATAAAAAAATTAGCTTTCTAGCGATATCAGTTTTTTTAATTTATAACGTAAGCTTCTATTTTTAACGAATTTTTAAAGAAATATTTTAACCATGTTTTTATCACGTGACTGGATAAAATAAAAGAATGCCGGAAGTTCAAATAAAAAAAAATTATCATCGCAAAATAAATCTACAGAAATGCAACTGTCAGCACGTGGCAGGATAAAATAAAATAAATATAAAATGTGATATTTTCTTTAAAAAATAAATGCAAATGATTCTATGATCTTTTGCAATATCTGTATCATTAATTCCATAAATTATCTTTATTTACTGTAAACCTGATTGAATTTAGACAGGATATGCAGTGAAATCCCGATTTAATGGCATATTTATGTAATCGTTTGCAATATCTGTATCATTAATTCAATACTTTTTTCCCTTTCTCGCTTTCTTTGAAAATAAAAACATATTTCATATTTTGGCAACATCATCGAAAAAAACATTTTTAATATTTTGGAAGCATAACCGATAGTTAAAACTGATTGATTTATAAAATTAAAGAATATTATTAGGAAAAGGTGTTCTTTTAGAACTTTTCGTCCATCATCTTAAAGAAAATATTGCTTTTAGGCCAATCAATTCCCGGAATTACTTCTAGGCTAATGAATATGTGATTTAATTGAAAATTTTAGAACGCATTACTCATGGCGAACCAGCTGGTCGCCAAAGGCGGCTAGTTTTTTATAAACCATGACTGATGAGAAACTAAATGAAATAAATTTACAATGCGATAAGGAAATTTGCATGAAGAAAAAATCAATTATTTTATTGTTTCTCTGTAGCATATTCAAATAAGAGAGCTTTTTAATTAAATAAGAGTATTTGAAATTCGTAGGACAGCAAAATAATTTCTTGCGTTTTTAAATAATCCGATACATATACGAAAGAACCGGATTAATATAGTATCAAGTTGCATATTTAAAAGTATATATATTTCAAGAAAGATTATATTTCAAAAAATGAAAACTGTTTTGAATTTCTCAACTTTAAATCTCAAAAACAAGTCAATTTAATAGAATAACGGTAATAATAATAAGTCTATTTAATTGAATACATATTTTATAAAAAATGTTTTACTGCAAATGATGTTAAGCTTTAAATGGGGAGAAGAAATTTAGGACATAACTGGGGACTGCGGTCTACGAGAAGACATTTTCTTTACACTAAAATTAAATTTTCTAATAAATGTATGAAGCTAAAGATCTTCCCACTCTAGTTGAAAATATGCTTATACATTCTGTAGATAGTTATCTTGACATACAGACATATTTTAGAAATTTATTCAAAATATTCTATCTTTGAAACAAGTAATTCCGTTGGAACATGGAATTCCTTCTCAAATTGCATGTTATTAATAGTCTTGTAAAATATCATATAACTTTTTTAATCATATTTATTTTTCCAGTATATAAAAGCATATAGAAAAAAATATTATGGAAAATTCAAAAATTATATAAAACACAAGAAATAGAAATGACATTGAGAAAAATTGACCTTTAATTTATCGGTTTGTGTGACTTGTATGTCATGGATTTCGATGACATTTTAAACATACAAATTAAGTTTTTGTATAAAAAATCAACTTATAAATTCTGTCGATATTACTCTTAGTATATTAATATAGTTTATAAATTTTTCAAAATAAATTATCACTAGAAAAATTAATCATATTCGAATGTGAACTTTTATGGAAAAAATCTTTTGTATAATTATCCTCATCACTAAAAATATTTTTTGATTCCCTTAAAGGCCTGGTTCATAAAAAGAACAGTAGATTGCATAATACTTTGAGAACCAAGTTTTCGAACCATCTGCTAAGCCTTAAATAATACCGAGGCACTAAACGGAAATGCAGTCTTACAGATGTCCAGCAAAAAACCCACACACACAAAAAAAAACCCAGCTGAATATTTTTAAAAGCATTCGCTGAAACCTTTCGAAAAATTGCACATGTAGTGAAGGTCACGAAACTAGAAGCTTCATGATCAATCTATTCAATTGAGATAAAAGTAGAATAGAGGCGAACACGAGTAAGTTAGCAGTCCGAGATAAAACCCCTCCCCAGTTAAGAAAAATAAGTAATAAGTTAAGAATAATAAATATGCATAAACCAAAAGCATTTCAATACGGAAATTTATGCTTTAAATACGGAAATTTATGCTCTAAATTTGGGAACAGAATTCCCACCTTTCAGAATTTCCCTTTCAGGTTTTCGTCACTTATAATTATTTTGCGTGAAATTCAAAGTTAAAGAGTACTACTGCAGTGATTCTCAACATGTGGGGCGCATGTTGAGAATCTCCCGCCTTAAATGGACGTCAGTGCACTAGAGGCACGAGAATATCCAAGGGAATACATTTCGGCATATTTAATAATTTATTAAAGAAACACAACTTATTAAATCAAAACCCATTAAATTAAAAACAAATTTAATAATCATTTGTGACTTCCTAGGGCCTGTCTAGAGCAATGCTTTTCAAAGAAATGCTTGATATTAGAAATAGTCACTTTGAGTTCTGTTTCTGTATTTTGTCTTCAAAGAAGCCACAGTAGAAAATCCAGTTTCGGAAAGGTAGGGTGGTTAAAACTGCAATAAAATGTGAAATGCCCTCATTTTTAGTGCCAAAACATCATCCTCTATCCTTGCCCAAAATTCAAACAGTGATTTATTTCTAAATTGTCTTTTAGTTTTGTCAATTGTTGTGTAGTCTATGAATTTTTCTTCCTCGTCAATTGAAAGTCCTTCGATAGACTTATGAAATGGATCCCTAACCCCTCTCGTAACTTGCTATCAGTTTTTCGCCAGCAAGAGAATAATTTTTAAAATTCTTTGAAAGCATGGCCAAATGATTTTCAATGTTACAAAAACAACATTTGCATGTTCTTTTTCAGCCTTGTAAATTTTAGTACAATCATCAACATTTATAAACATTGTTCGTTTTTTTTGTTTTAAATCTCTACTCTTCAATTCCAATTTCCAACAAAATGCAGAAATCACCGTATGCTGGTTTATTACTTTAACACTAATGAACCAACATACGGTGATTTCTTCTCTTAATTCATAGCCACGTGATAACCATCTTGCATTTCAATAAAATAGTAACACTGAATGTACTGAACCCATGTCTTTACAAATTCTGGAAAAGATTCTCGATTTCATTGGACTCATTTTTATATAATTTACATTGGTTACAATCGTAGTTAACAAATAATTAGACCATGACTTATTTATTTCGAAGCCAAAGCTTCTTTGTGTGTTCAGACACATTAATGCGATTTTTGTTTTACACTTGCTTATATATCTTGGAATTTTTTCGACATTGAACGAGCAGTATTAGTACATATTCCGACTCAAATTTTCCATTTTATGTTGGCCTCGTTCGTAAAGTCATTTAAAATAGCAAATAATGTGAACGCTGTTGCTTTGAGTTCTATTGGTTTGCTGAAAAAGTAGTTTTTCTACTACTGAGATTCTATCCCAAAATCGAGTATATACAATTAAATAAGCATCCTTATTAATATCTGTTGCTTCAGCAAGCTGTATTCAAAACAATTTGTCACGTAACTTTAATAAAATCTGTCAGTTTGCATCTACAACTATATCACCAATTCGATGAACAACAGTATCATTTAAAAGAGGTATGGACTGCAATTTTTCTGAAAAATTGTCTCCACAGTTTCTACTATCTCAATTGCTGCTGGTAAAATTAGCTCTTCAGTAATTTTGTGCGATTTTTTACATCTGGCTATTTTATATGAAACTTTGCAAAATGCAATGAAAGCTTTTTTCATCCACAAAGCTTCGTAAAAAATGATTTTTGTTTTTCATATGATTTTAACTTTAATTCGAATTATCTAGGTTTGCTGACGTACTCACAATGAAGCTTTTCCAAATGTCGTTTAAGTTTATTGGATTTCATTCTGTGTGCACCTAATATTTTTGAGCAAATTATACACAGGGGCCTTTCTTCTTCCTTTACTTCCTTACTGGTAAACCTAAAATTTAAGAATTCTTGAGAATATTTTCTTGATTTTACTTTTGGTACCACGCTTCTCTGTATACTTTTTGTTGCTTGGCAATCGTCTAATGCTCGCTTAATTTCAATTAAAAATTTATCCATGAGTCTGCATAAATCTGTTGTCGTGAATATTTAATGTGGTGATTTGCAATTAACAAGAATTCATGTATTACAGACACACTTTTCGATAGCGATAGAAGGATCGACCCGAAGGAGACTGACTTGAATTGAAACTTGCATTATCGAACATTTTCCTTCTTCCTAAAAGATAAAAAACTGTTCTACTCATACTTGAAATGAAATCGGTCCTGTGGATTCCGTTACACAAGTATTACACTTTTTTATGTTTTATTTAGCCATGCTTCTGTTTTTTTATTTATTTTATTATTCGAAAAAATGTATTTTCAATTTCTAAATTTAACTCATTCAGTCTAGGTTAACTTTCATTAAAAAATTTTCTACTTTCATACTCTTTTAACGTTATCTCAATGCTTGGCTTTCATTTCAAATATAATATTTAAATTCTCTCCGCTTTCATTCCCTTTATATGATAACCATTCGCCTTGCAAAACTCCGAATGTGTTTTTTTGCCAACGTTATCTCGCTTTTACTCTTACTTTGCAGTTAGTAAAAATATTTTAAATTCAGAATCCAAAATACTCAACATACATAATTGCTGTATATATTTTATTGTAAGCGGAGGGCTCTATGAAAATAATGATTGAAAACAGCATTGAGAATTTTGAAAGTTTGGGAAACGCCGTACAAATAATTTCCTTTGAATTTTCACTTGTTGTTTGCTTTCCGATATTTCTGCAGATATACACTACTAGAAACTTTTGCTGAATAAGAAGCACACTAAAATAACACAGCAATCAAGTAAAGAAAATGAATATTTTTATAAATTTGGTTCGTTCTCTCTAATTTAAATAACTGCTAAATATAAAGATATAAAGATGTAAATTGCCCTGACAAGAAATATGTCATTATTTTGGAAATAAAAAAATAAATATACATTTTAATAGATGAACATAAAAGACATTTCAATGTGTTTTCTCAAGTTAAAAATTATTTATTATTTACTAGCCGCCTTTGGCGACCAGCTGGTTCGCCATGAGTAAAGCGTTCTAAAATTTTCAATTAAATCACATATTCATTAGCCTTGAAGTAATTCCGGGCATTGATTGACCTGAAATTAATATTTTCTTTAAGGTGATGGACGAAAAGTTCTAAAAGTACACCTTTTCCTAATAATATTCTTAAATTTTATAAATCAGTCAGTTTTAACCATCGGTTAGGCTTCCAAAATATTAAAAAAACATCTTCGATGATGTTGCCAAAATATTAAATATGTTTTTTAAAGAAAGCGAGAAAGGGAAAAAAGTATTAAATTAATGATACAGATATTGCAAACGATTACATAAATATGCCATTAAGTCGGGATTTCAATGCATATCCTGTCTAAATTCAATCAGGTTTACCGTAAATAAAGAAGATTTATTGAGTTAATGATGTAGATATTGCAAAAGATTGAAGAAACCTTTGCTTTGCATTTATTTTTTAAAGAAAATATCACATTTTATATTTCTTTTATTTTATCCAGTCACGTGCTGAAAGTTGCATTTCTGTATATTTATTTTGAGATGATAATTTTTTTATTTGAACTTCCGGCATTCTTTTATTTTATCCAGCATTACCAGCTAAAAAGCATGGTTAAAATATTTCTTTAAAAATTCGTTAAAAATAGAAGCTGGAGTTTTACATTAAAACACTGATACCATTAGAAGGCTAATTTTTTAATCTTTAAATTGATGTAAAAACCATGTTTATGCGATCGTAGTTTCGGAAGTTATAGGGGAAAACGTCGAAATTTCGCTTAAATTTTAATTAACTCAAATTCTAATTAAAAATTTGAAAAAAGAGCTCCGAGGTGCACATTCCGGACCTCCAAGGTATACATGTACCAAATTTGGTAGCTGTAGGTCCAACGGTCTGGCCTGTAGAGAGCCAACACACACACACACACACACACACACACACACACACACACACACACACACACACACACATTGAGCTTTACTATAAGTATAGATAAATAATTTCTTCTTCAACTAAAAGTTTATTTCTAAGAATGAATTATTTACACATCCCAATAAGTATAGAAATATAACCTTGCTAAATTAATATTTGTTTACTTCATTTGATTCTCGGTATATATTACTGGAAAAAGTGCATATAATATTTGTAAGTTCATTAAAAATTCGATATATTCAATGTCGAATCCTTTTCCTTTTAATGGAAAAGCAATATGCATATTTATATATATATGTAATATGTATATAACGATTTATGTAAGAAAACATGTAATAAATTTCCATTAATTAATGACTTGGAATAGTTTTAATTTGCATAATACGTTAAGTTATTCAGTAAATATATGTCTCTATCTTCACCATAATAAAGTTTTTGCTTACTTTTTATAGATATTCATTTATTGTCATATTAGAAACAAACAATATAAAGAGATAATTGCATGGCAAAGAATTATTAGGATCGGAGAGGAAAATTTTTAAAAGGGCAGTTTTATTAATTTCGTTAGAAAAAATTAGAGATATGTTGTTGCAGTTTGGTACTACTTTATTTCTTATTATTGCTTCCAAATATTTCGTTTGTAAAAAAATACAGTAGTATTTTGAATCTTTTATATGTATTAAAATTATCACAAAATGGTCAGATAAATAAATTTTATATGGTGAAAAGCAAGAATATTATTTTCTCATTTTTTTAATGCAAAATGTGATCATCTAAATTTTTATTTAATTGTTAGTTTAATTCTATACTGAAACTGCTTACATTTTCATAAACATAATTCATAATTCTTTATGCTCATTTAATATTGTTACGAACCAGTGGTTTTGCTTTCCCGCCATAATACTGTCATTGTAAGGAAGACAGATTGACAGTAATGTGTATTGAATAGTAAATAGGTGTGACGTCAGAGGTCCCAAGGCTTGGCGACAAACTTGGCGACCATTTGGCGACTTGGCGACGAATTTGGCGACTTTGGCGACAAAATGGAAAGTACCCGAAACATCGAGAATTTTCCCGAGCCGTCCACTAGGAGCCGAGATCCAGCTAGAACGCTCCTGATTGGTCCAGAAGATGTTAGCCCCGCCCACCACCGGTATATATAAGGAAGAGGGCTCCAGTGGAAATCAATCGGGCGAAATCGAGTGAATCAATCGAGACGGATAAAGTCGAAGCGGATTAGCGAAGAAAAGGGAAAGGAGGAAGAATCCAGTGGAGTCAAGCCGAAGTGCGGCAGTGGAGATAAGCCGAAGCTGTACGGCCTGGTGTTCAACAAAGACAAGTAGCGCTGTGGAGTTTATTGAGAAGACCTAAGAGATAGAGGTCTTGAACTGTGGAGTCCTGAACGGAGGACTGCTAATCTCTGTGTGGCATATACTGACGAAGCCTGCGTCGTGTGTCGTAGCCCGTTGTGCCGTCGTCGGGAACGGAGCTGTCCCAAACTAAAGAGTAGTCCCGTTGTGCGAAGTAGTGAGTCGACAGCAGAGGCAAGAAGAGACAAAGGAATAGATCAGCCTGTTCTGGAGAGACTCAGGAGGTGTAAAGCGAATCCCTTAAAGATTCCCTCTCCGGCTGAATCCTGTCTAGCCGCTCTGTGGACATTGTCACAACAGAATTTCTGCCTGTGGACTACTATCTGCAGCGTGTTGTCCTGTGTGTACGTCTCGGCTGTAAATAGTTATCCTGTACATAGTTGTTGTGAATATTTGTCGTCTGTGTGCTGTCCTGTCCTGTTCCTGTAAATAAACGTCTGTGTTGTGTTCGTCAACTAAAGGACTGATCATTGTGTGTCATCATCTCTAACACCATACACAACCACTATATATATATGAGGTAAAACGAACGAACCCGACGGATTAATATAGGAAATCCGTAACAATATGAAATTTATAAGCCGAATATGGTGTAGCATATAGGAATTGAATCTTTTAAGTCCTAAACAAACGGTAAAAAGAAACATATATATATTTTTGAATATCAAAGGGCAAATTACTTTGAGTTTAAATAATTTCGCTAAAACAGTATAAATTATTTCAATAGAAAATAATTTTCAAAATGTGTGCATGAGATGTATTTGTTTATTTGACATTCGCCAACTCCCAAAAATGCATAAACATCATCTCAATCGAATTCTAAGTCAGTCAGTATAATTTTTTGTTAAGTATCTGTCTTTTCACTATTGATTGTAGTAGGATCTCCTGAGAATTCAGTAGTTGATTGGGAAACGAGAGCTACACCTCCTCAATCATCGAAACGTAAGCACAGAGGTGATGCAATTTATTCTGTTATGAGCTTCATTAGCCTCCATGCGATACCAGTTCCAATCCTCCAGATTTAATTCATTGCATTTGATAGGCCAAAACAGAGCTACGTAAGTAGGGGTAATTAAGGTTATGTATTTTAATTACTGGCTTAAACAATTTCATATAGATATTATACCGTTTCTTTGTTTAAGAATGAAAAGTGAAACACAATTTTAAAAAAGTTCATAACATTCTTGCTTTTCTATTATTTGTTATGTAGAATAAATTATTAAATTTGAATCAAATATGATTAATTAATTGCATTTATTTGGGGATTTTCTAAAAAGAATTTATCTGATATTAATGTTTTTTAAATGATTATTAAATGATGTAAATAAGATTTGCACTAATTATGAAACTTTATTACTGAGTTAAATATAAATCAACTCGGCGGTTCATGCATACCCAAAACCCTCTCGAGTACTGCTTTATATATTTGATATCCGTAATTAATTTTCTGATTTAGTGCGTAATAAAACTATTATATCCGACTAACGTTCTGACATGCCTAGTGAAGATACCACCAATTAAAATTCTGGCATGCTATCTCTTAAAGATGTTATCTCCAATTACACTTCTGGTTTAAAACCTTATTAATGTTATATTCCCAATCAATTTTCGGGCTTACTACCTGATAAAGATGTTATCCCCGATTTCCTACCACGAAAATTCTGAATTACTGGAATTGATAGCGATGAGTGCTCAGATTTTATACGCAAGAGACGCATACCAGAAGAAATATAAATCATTTCACTATACAGTGCATTATTTTTTTCTGTAATTTTCCTGGCTTCTTCCTCAATATTATCTATCTTTTATAGTAATTTTTACTCTCTAACCAAAATTCGATTTTAACACACATTTTATTTTAACTTTAAATGAAATAAATTAAATTCTGAACTCAATCAACACTATCTCAAAATACTTATTCGTTTCAAAAAAGATACTTCATAAAATTCAAGTTGTCAAAATTTCATTTCGAATAAAGAGCTATTAAAAATAATATTTGTATAATAGAATATTAGGGCCTTTGATTTGTTATGTTAATTTGTTGACAATAAATTACAAGCTAAAATGTAACAAGCTATGCAAAAATAAATTTGAAAAGATATTAAATAAAGAAGAAATATCAGAAATTAACGAGAAAGAGAACCGAAGTTAAATGCGAATCCACATAAAGTTGAAAAGAGAATAAAACTTTATATAGTTTATAGAGTTTGAAAAGTTTATAGAGTTAGAGAGAGAATAAAAGTTTAGTTATTATTAGAGTAAAAGAAAATAAAAGTTTATAGAGTTTGAAAAGTTTAAAGATAATAATTGTATATCACCTCTTTCAGATACAATTATTGAAAATATTTTCGATATTATTGGTTGTTTCCTAAATTGCTAAAGAATATATAGAAAATTGCATTACAACATTTTTATTATATTTGAAATATAAAAAAGACTATTGGTGCTCTTTTAATTAGTCATTATCAGTTTAATAACATTTAACAGGTGTTTTTCTGTAAGGAGATTTAATTTGAATTCACTATTTAGGCATGAGAAATCAATTATAATACTTTTAAATCTATTATTTCTTTCATTTGCTTGCCTTTATCGAAAATAAAATAAAATTAGCTGAAATGCATTATTTTGTGGCATAATTATTGATTATTAAAGGCATGCAATAAAAATACTGTAAGTTCTACATATTTTC
>JAPMOQ010038156.1:1926463-1956311 GCA_026543055.1 Argiope trifasciata | reverse complement strand
ATATATATATATATATATATAAAGAGAGAGAGAGAGAGAATACAGATAATAGGGAATTAATTTATACATTTTCGTATAGGATGAATTGGGAAGCTTGTACAGATTTTAAAAACTAATACAACTCTATAAATGTAAATTTATAAAGAATTTGACATTTTTAAATTAAGTTTTCAAGAAAATTTACATTTTTAGATGTCTCAACACACACCCACACACACACACACGTATACATACATATATATGCATATATATATATATAGAGAGAGAGAGAGAGAGAAAGAATACAGATCATAAAGAATTAATTCATATATTTTCGTATAAGATGATTTGGGAAAATAGTACAGATTTTAAAAACTAATAAAGCTCTATAAATGTAAATTTATAAAGAATTTGACATTTTTAAATTAAATTTTCAAGAAAATTTACATTTTTAGAAATATATTAGTTTTTAACAATTATAATATCTTTCCAGTTCTTCTTTTATTAAAATGCATGATTTCATTCCCTATATTCTGTCAAAAAATTCAACTCAGATTTCCTATTTGATTAAACAAAAATAAATTGCTTGTTTAACCATAAAATAATGCTAGTCTACAAATCTAAATTTTCTTTTTTCGATTTAATATTTGATTCGATTCATTTTTTCTTCAATATTAAACTTTAAAGGTAAATTAGTAAAGTACTTAAATTAATATATGCAAAATGAAGTAGTGATGTAGCAAACCAAAGAATACATCCTGGTGAGTAGTGTCAATGATAAGTTATTTATCTTCATTATATATATTTTTTCATCTACTAAATGTGAATACTACTACAAGTTTGGTGCTCTTATTTTGGTAATACCATATATAAGGGAATTTTCTTTTGTTCATCCCCTACGGACATTTATAAATTGCTAACGTGACTCCTTAAATCCATCCCACTGGACCAATATTTCTCCTTTTCATACCCATAATCATCCCCACGCAATTTGCTCGTTTTCATTAACCGCTAAAGGCAAGCAGGTGTGTTGGCTGTCTTAAAGCTCACCAGCCGGAAAGAAAGGTTTGTGTTAGCGCCTTACACTTGTTGCAAGGTTTCGTATACGGCTGGCATATAATGAATGTGGTTTGAAAGACGACTTTTCGCTCGACACAACATTGCAATTTGGGCTTGTTTGGGCTTTGGGTGTTAACATATCGAAAATCTAATCCTAATGTTTCCACGCCAGAATAAGGCTGTGCAGTTAGTAAATGAACATGAGTAGCACATTTAACCTGATTGCACTTAAACTGCGATTTATATCTCGTTTAGTGTAATTTATATCTCGTACCTTATATGCAAATAGCAACTAGATAATAAAGCATAATTTCTCAATATTATGTTTTGAGCTGAATAAACATTGGTGAATATGTAAGATATACAAAAGATATTTCTACAACAGAAATGGCTTTTAGAAATATAGAAATGAAAATATCCTATCAGGAATGAAATTGAAAATTTAAAAAAAAAATGCATAAGGCTGACCTTTTTTCTTTGAAAATATGACATTTTGGCAGTATTTCATTTCTTGTGTATCAATGAAATAGAAAAAAAATGACTTCTTCGACATTATTTGACTTGTTTTATGAGTGAGTTTTATTTTCGATACAATGGAAAATGATACAATAATAAATTATTTCTTTTAAATGTAAAATAACTTATATCTCAAAATATTGAAATAAACTCGAAATGAATACATAGGGAAAACTATAATATATCATTAGATTTAGTATTTTTTGATACTGGTAATATTTTAATGTTTCTTATTATTGTACTTGCCTAATGAAATAAAACTTTTAAATTGAAGCAAACATTTTTAGTTAGAAAAATAAAAGGAAATAAACATAATGTTTAGTACAATTTGGCTTGTTATTTCTTAATCAACTACTGCAAACGTATTAACAATTAAAATATTAACTGAAAAAATAGCTTTTAATATCTGTATAAAATGTTACTTGTTGTAAAAGTATTGTCAAGGTTTTATTTTTTTTTTATGGAGAAATCTTGCAAACTTTTAGACATATTAATTCCATACAAAATTGCATGAATAAATTATATAAATTCAATTTACATCTGTTTCTTATTATTACTAAAGAAATTTTAAAATGTATTTTTGAAAGGAAAGAATTGTTTGTATCTTTAAAAAAATACATTAAAATGTTTCAACCTTTCCTTACTTCCAACCTTTTTATTTTCAAATTATATTTTATTATTAACCTGAATTTCAAACTTTTGTGATTGATTTCCTGTTTTTTTCAGTTGTGTATTTTGCTCCCATTTGTAAACTAAAGAATGATTTTGTTAATTATCTGTTCTATATAAGTGAGGGGTGAGAGATTCTACATATGATACCACAAAGACGAAACTCAGAAGACAGATTACAAATTAAGATGTTTTCCTTTTCTAATGAAATTACGATGCCATTATACTTTTTTTCGAAAAGTAAATTTATAGAATAAATAGAAAAATGTGAAGTGCTATTAGCAAATATTCTTCAATCACAATTTTATGTCAAAACATATTTTTGAAGAAATAATGAACATAAAAAAACGCATTCTTGGTAAAATAAAAGTCAAAGACCACAGCATTAAGTGAAAATCATCTGTTCTTGCATAGTAGATGCCAACACGTAAATGAAATATTGCAAAAGTAATCAATAGTTGATATGGGAAAAATCAATGCAGAATAGCATCATTTATTCAAACGCTAGACATTATCAGATTTTCCGAAATGAAAGAGCACTGTGAATTATATATTTTTTTAATAAATATTTTAGTTGTACTTAAAATTATTTGTGTGGAATCACATGATTCAATTTTCCAAAGAAGGGAGCATTGATTGAGAATCATGTTTTCAAGCAACTATTTAAACAAGAATAGTTTCTGTACATTAGAATATAAAAACATTCGAAAATAGTTTCCTATCCTTTAGCAGAATATTAATTTATTTCTAATATTAGTGAAAAAAATTTAATTAGTTTAACCAAATCATTTTCAACATAGGAACAATATTTAGATGATTCCTGACATAGAATTTACCAATTTAAAATATTTCCCAACATCTCCAAAAATTAAAAAAAGAAAAATATATTTTCTTAAAATAAACTTTATGGATATAATGCTTTTTCTCCTTTTACGTTGAAACTAATTGATAGTGAGAAACAACATTTATAACGAAATTCTATAACCAAATGAAAATATAGTCTGGGTAATCTAACGACATTTCATGTAAAATTCACACATCAATAATAAAAAGTTATGAAATCGAAAAAATAAACTTTTTAATCTGAAAAACATTTTTTTAAATTCATTGATTTAAAAAATGAGAATATATTTAATGATTCGGAATTAAATGACTGTAGATAATTTTTATTATTACTATGATTTCAAACATACATAAAACCTTACGGAATCATAAAATAGAAGTTAAAGAGAAAAGAGAACTGTTCAAAGTCAGCATAGTTATTTCACTTTCTATTCATTTTTTTTTTCAAAATGCAGGTACACTTCGCATATTAAAGACTGTATATCAATACAGCCTCGGTAAATTATAAAATGTTTATTTCATAGTAGAGTTTTGATTTTTATATTCTTTCGAAAGAATTGTTTAAAAAAATTCATATCATCTTTTTGCGCAATGTGCAGACTTCCCTTTTACTTGAATGGAAGAGTTATTTCAACCAACATAATGATTTTTTTCCTGGTTGATATATAAAATTTGATACATCAATAAAATATTTGATGTAATATATACATAAATTTCAAAACTTTGGGGAAAGTAAAAGCCATCCACCAATGATGTAAAATATGAGAAAATTAACGTTATTTTGAAATTATTGCATGCTATGAGATATTTGTATAGGAATTGTATGTATGTATGTATATATATATATATATATATACATGTGATGCCCATTTTTATGAGATGAGACATGAGAAATTTGAGCATAAAGCACCTCCAATTTTATTAATGCATGCATGCTGCTTTGATTGCATGATAATTATTCTGATTCACTATTATTTTTATGTTTTTAACTTCAGTATTAATGTAATTCGAATTTATGATAATTTAATATATTAATTCTGAAAGAAATTTAAGACACAGGAACAAGCTCTATAACAATACTTAATTTCAATAATATGTAACTTTTTCATTTTTTAATACAATTAACCAGAAAAATCTGCCTATAAAATAAGTCTAAAATATTAAGAAATAAAAAAATGAATTGTAATTTTGTTTTATTACTAAATGTGGAAGAAAATGTTCATCTCAACGTATTATCAATAAGTGTTTGCAGAAGTTTAGGATTTGCAAAATAAAGTTGAGCAGTTATTACAACTTTAACCGAGTAAATAAGCCTTCCAAAAAATTAAATAAATAAAAATTTTGCTTGATTTTTATTAGCGAGTGAACTGTAAACTTAAGTAAGGAAAAAATGTCCTTACTTAAGTGTTATGTTTAATTGCGATCGAAAGAATATGAGTCACTACATTTTGACGCTATATTTAAATATATATGCTATAAGGTATCTTTAAAATTGTTTAATCAAAATAAATCTAAAAATTTCTAAATTAGATAACACATATATACTCAGACAATGTATGAATAACACATATTTCAAAAGTCATTGAAATTTTCTTACTTAGGTTGAGATAAATGTTTCATATGCCTTTGCATTGCTAAAACATTAAAAGTTGATCTGTGCATATTCGAAGTTATTTCAAATGAAAAAGAAAATCAACATTTTCTGTTATCAATAATAAAATCGAAGTAATTACTGTGTATTTTATTCCTATATAAAAGCGATTGGAGAAATTGAACTTTGAGTGGTGGGGCTAGATTCAATGATCGAAGAAATAATGAAATGAACCAAATTTCTTTCATTATGTACACAACGAAAGATAATAAGATAAAACGGAAGAAAAATTCGATTAAATAGTATGGGAGTTCGTATTTATTCGTATTCGTATACCAATAACGTCGAAAAGTATTCTATCATTGATGTAAAGTTTGCGACACTAAATGTCCCAAAGCGATGTTACTAGGCTTGGATTTGAACTTACTCTGACATGTACTCTGGCTTTTGTATTTTGATTATTAAACCAAACTATCATTTATTTACAATGTGAATAGAAACATTCGTATTCTGAAATTCTCATTGTCAGCCACCTTTTAGTTCATCAAAAAATTGTATTCCAAATTATTTGTAAATAATGATGGCTTTGATGACTATTGGCATACAGCAGAAGAACTTGCCCACTGCCGCAAATATGACTGAGGCATCACCATGTACGCATCAAGATTCTTTGCCAATTACGGCCTGCATGTCATGAATATGAATTAACCCAGATTCTACATTTCTTTTATCATTATCGGTGATTGTCTTTTTAGTCCGTATGATGATATCCACCTTACATTGTTCCTTACTTATAACACCACTTCAAAGATTTTTTTTTCATTATGCAGTGTGTTATTCTTCCAATTTCTAAAATTCAATTACGAGTCTTTTCCTTGTCCTTTAATAGATGTTCTTTTAATTTCACGAATGTTGAATTCGCCAATTTTTCTATCTGATTGTCATTGCATCATGTGTGTCTTTCCAAATCTGCAATATGTATGCATACATTAAATAAATATCATAGTCAAATAAAACTGACAAAATTTCTTATACGAACTCCACATATTGTGCAATCGAATATGTTTTTGTTAAATATCATTCTCTCTCATTATATTCATAATAAATTAAATTTGGTTAGTCGAATTATTTCTTTGTCCATTAAAATTGAACTAAAGAACATACTTTCTGTCACTGTAGTTTCACATGGAAGTTAAACTGCTAAAGGATATGCTATTTTTGACATTTTCAAGAATCAATCCTCTTCAAAACACATTACAAATTTGAACAAGTTTCATTTGATATCCTAGTACATTTGCATATAAAGTGCTTATCAGGTTTCTGGTCATGATTCAGTTATTTCAATGATAATATCTATTCTGAGAGACCTTTTGCTTATGCTTAATTCAGCAGAAAATAAATAATTATGATGTTTAAAATCTGTTAAGCCAGAATTTTCCATACATCGAAACCGATAAAACGTATATAAGTATATATATGTATATATACATATAAATATATGTACACATTTCACAACTCTACATGTTCTGATGAAATATGACGTCGAAGGCCAAGGACCAACATAATGTGCCGTGTATGGATGGAAAGTGTCGGATTTGACGATGACGTTTCTTTCACCATTCCTCTATTCATTTGATGGGAATTCAAAATTATTAGGTTCTTCTTAATATTGCCTTAATGTTGCTTTCAAACTGGAGTATGATATAATTAAATCAACTAAAACCAAACTTGACCATTCTTCTATACAGCTACATCCCAAATTATTATTAATGCTGTAATCATTCAAAAATTTTAATTTCTATTTAGTGTCTTTAAAAACATAACAATTACTCTTCTTTCATCTGTCATTAAATTTAAATTTGTAACATTGTCGAGATCAACAGGCACCATAACTGCCTACTGACGAACAAAGAGCAAACTTTAATCAGAAAAATAGTTGCAATAAATACGAACTCTGGAGAAGTGTGCCTGCGCTGTTTAAGCTTATTACCCCTCCAAGCGGTAGAAACATTTTTTTTCCTGAAAAGCACATCCCCTCTGAAACTGGCGGAAAGTGTTTTTTTCGATCTGTTCAGTTGTTTACAAAACTTGCGCAAACGGTTATTTCCAATTTTCAATTGAACTATCGAAAGAGGCGAAGACGTGTTTTTTCGTCTGTACCGTCCCCCTCCATTAATGATCTTTTTGGCAATGATAGATTACTTTATGATAAGACTACCAGGTGGAAGAACCGCCCCATAAAAACATTTAGCGCTCATAAATAAGCTCCTAATCGTTAAATGATTTAAGTAGGAAGTATTTCATGCGGTTTTCGGAAACTTAAGAGAAAAAAAAACAGCTCACTAAATTTTACTTACTAAATAATAATTTAAGAGCTCATTCCTTAATGAAGCAAAATATTTCTGAACATCTTTTCAAGTAAAATGTTGCTATTAAATAATTAACAAGTAAAATATTGCTAATAATTTCAAAATATTTGTTAAGATTAAATTTGAAAGGGCAAAAAAAAAATCACATTTTTGTGACTTATTCTGGAGAATCATGAAGAAATAGGAATCGTGAGTGAAATTATTATAATCAAATGAAGATTGGCTTGACAATAGAAATAAAATGCTCATTGTAAATTAAATTTGCTACTTTATTAAATTTAACTTCGGATTTTTATCTGATTCTGTTCGAGATTAATGCACTGCATTCTATACATTAATCACTGTACTATTTCTACATTCAATAGGTCATTAATAAATCACTCAAATAAGCTATAGGGTTTTGAACCATATATAAATTAAACAAATAGTATTTAAATATGAGGAACTTATTTTCAACTAGGTACTTCAGTTTCATCAAGATTAGATTCTTTAAATTAGAAAAGCATTAAAATTTTTTATGAAGAATAAACCTAAATATTTTGGTTGAAAATTAGTAAATTTAATTTTGAAGGTTACTTAGTTACAACAAACATATTATTATCATTCCCAATAGCCTTAAAATCGGTTTATATTCTGTTTCGCTTTGATTTCATTGAGGAGTATAGCAAGTATGAATTAATTTAATTTGGCACATTCGATTCAAACACTTACACTTTCTGTCATTCACAACTTTAAAAAAATGCACCTATCTGTTAACTCTGATATTTTCAAGAGATAGATTCTAAGACAGATTGTGTTGAAGCACTGAAAAGTGTTTTCTTGCCCGAAGCAACATTTGGTTTAAAAATAAAGCTGTATTAAAAATGACATATAACTTTTTGTTCAAAACAGGCAGAAATATAATAGGATTGACTTTTTAAACTATAAAAATCACGATTTATTATTTTTACAAAGGCGTTTTGATTTCATACAATTATGCAGATAATTAAAGATTTAAGTCTTTACATATAAAATAAATAACGAAAACTAATGTGGGTGAAATACAATTAATATCACTCCATATCTCACTAAAAATTAATTTCATCAGTTTGAAATTTTCAAAAAAATTAGTGATTTTTTTTCTTTCCTTTCAATTTCCTTTAAAAATTGTCTTTCAATTTTGAGTCAAAAACTGAAAGAATCCTATTGTCATTAAATGTAAGAACTCCCTTAATTGATAGTTTCAGACATTTATATTACTTTCAAAAGTTTGAATATGCAGCATTAAAAAGTTTGTCAAAGAATTATCGAAGAATATGTCCCTCTATGAAAGAGCAACGACATTAATTGGTGAGATGTCATAATTAAGATGTGAATGTTTCACCTCTAAATGTAAAATATATCTTAAATTACGTCTCTAAAAATAAAGTGTAGGAAACACAAATTTTGAAAATTACATGCGTTCGGAAGAAAAAAAATATTTGCATTAGATATTACTTTTATTTACAGAAAAAGTGTAAATGTATAGCATGATTTTAGCACGTTTATCTTTCTAAATACTTTCCTTCGTTTTTATATAATTTTTCATTTTTTCAATAAAAAGACAAGTACAGTGTCTTGTGTAAAAGTGTCGGAATAAAAACAGATGTGTAATAGTCAATTTAATTATAGAAAAATTTTAGTTAACAAATTTGAGGCATCTAATGGGAAATATGTTTTCCCTTTCCAAGATGTGAATTCATATTGCCTTTTGATTTGAAACTAAATATTTCTAATACGAAAAGAAAGTTGGTGAGTGAAGAGTGTCGAGGGAAGTGGTCAATAAGTAAGATAAGATAGCCAAATAGATTACAAACTAGTCTCGCCACTGGGTTAATGGGAACCCCGTGGTTGCGAAGGAGGGGAAATAAAAAATACTCGTTTCTTTTTAGGATACAGTCTCGTGTGAAGCTGATATATATATATATATATATATATATATATATATATATATATATATATATATATATATATATATATATATATATATATGTATATATTTGTAGTAATCTTTTGACGGATAGAGAAGTTTTTGAGAAGCCATACTCAGAGTAATTGGTCGCTCGGAGGATTAAGCAGCAAGCATTTTAAAATTAGAATATTCTTATCCAACAAGTAATTATCATATTCTTTTATTAAATTAATCAACATTCGATGTGCCAAAGTATTTAAATATCTCAGTTTAAAAGAATGCGATGCATAAAAGAATAATTTTTAACTACAAACTTTTAAATTAACTTTGCTAATAAAATATTTAATAAAGTAAAAGTAAAATTTAATCATTAAAGTTCCGACTTCATATATTCAAGTTTTTCTAAGATTTCATTTTTTTCAGTGCAGTTACTAATATATGTTGATATATAAAACTTTTGCATAATTTACCAGATATTTACCTAATGAAAATCCCACTAATTAATATTTCAAATAATGAAAAGCATTGAAACTATTTAGTAAAATCTGCATTATTTTATTGTAATTGCTATTCATTTGAGAGTAAAAAAACTATTACTCCAGTTGTTATTTCTATTCTATAGAGATATTTCTGGGAACATTAATAAAAGCAACAGAGATGTTCTTTTATCCATTCAACAATTCAGGTGAAGAAGTATAATGAATCTAAAATATCTACCATTAAAAAACTTTTCCTCCCCTGGCACGTTTGAAAATTAAGTTGAAACAAAAAGAAAAAAAAAATATTATGATATTCAGTTTTCCAAATAAATAACATAAATAATTTCCCTATGGAAATCACTGAGAAATAGTTTGGTGCTTACGCTTTTATATTTTAATTTTAATTTTGAAAATTGTTTGCAGAGAAGTTTTCTTATTTTAGGATGCGTTTATTTATTTTCAGTTTTTCCCCAAAGATGGAATTACATTGATTTTTAAAGCAAATGTTAAAACAATGATTTTGAGAAAGCTGATATTTTTATTAAATTATTAAATATTTTACAGATGTAGGTCAAGGATATCTTAAGATTTATTTTCAGCGATTATTTTATGGTAATAGCTGCCTGAATGATCGCTTCATTGTTCTGAATATTTTTCATACTTCATATTAATTTTATTAGAACCAGATAATTTTCATACTAATAGGGACTGAATAATGTGCTATACATTTACCGCTGTTTAGAACGTTAAAATATATACAAAACATAATTTATCCATCATAAAATTATTGAAAAAAATATATTTACATAAATTTTGTGATTATTTGTAGAAAGTTAGAATATGAAAATTTAAAAAATATTAATATTTAATAATTATATCTATTTACTAAAAGTTGATAATAGTATTTACACTGCATTTCAATTCTAAAAAGAGCGAAAATTCCAAAGAAAAATACATTGAATAAAATATATACAAATACGGAAAGAAAAAAAAAAACAGAGAGGGAAAAAATTTTGCTGATTGCTCCTACACGAACTAGTCGAGCCATTTAAGTCCGTTAATTAAAGATTCGTGATAAAATACAGTAGCTGATATAAATGAAAATGAAACAATAATTCAAAGTACTCCTTGAGACAGACATTTAACTTTTCTTTTATATAACATATTAGCTTGCTTATTTTGCGAAATCGAAAAGAAAAATAGCCCATATTTCTGTTCCCGTAGCTTGTTAACTAGAAAACCGTTCAGTGGTCAACTAATTAGAACAAAAAATATTTTGTCCAACTGCGTACATCTCGGATTTTCTTATTTTAATTTTCCCATTTTGATGCAAAAAACATTTTTTTCTTTTGCTTTCATTACCTTTTCTTATTATTACCTTTACTTATTATTTACCTTATCCAATGCATCAACTTACTCTGAAGTTAGAATAAATTATTATGTATATTGAATATTGGCAGAATCTTCTTTGTAAACTCTCGATTATTAATATTTTATTTACGATAATAAATATATTCGAGAAGTTTCAAGAAAGAATGGAAGCAGATTTAATATGGGATTAAGGATTTTAATTCACATTTTAGAGCAGAATTAATAAATAAAATGTATGGCATCAGAGAAAAGAATATTTTTTTGAATGCATTTATTTCGAAAGTTAACAAGATTGATTATAAAAAGAATCAAAAAGATTAATTCAAATGATAAATCACGAAGCTGACTAATTGTTTATAGGTAATTACAGTTGATAAGTGTATAGACATGGCATTGGTGAACGCTTCTCGTGAAAATCAATTTTGTTTCCACTAGTTTTTCAATCAAACAATCAATCAATTTTGTTTTAATGGTTTTAAACCGTACGAATGGGTACTAACTTTTGCTTTTATTATTTCTATGACAATATTTTTCTATCTATTTATTATCTAATGGGACCACAAAACCATTTTTTAAGATCCCCAACCTCAAAAAATAGGCAATGATCTAGAGTATTCATTAAAATAAATCCTATATTTCAGGATTTCAGACATTTTTTTGAACTTTATATATTATTGCTTACAAATCGAGCATGTAAAAACTGAAAAAAGGGAGAAAGTTTGTAGTGCAATCAAAATTTTCAAGAAAATAATCAAAAATTTTCTTCACTTTATAAATATTTAAATATTTTCCAGAATTCTTGTAGAAAAGAGTTTATTACTGTGAGATTATAACCACTGATCTTTCTTGAAAACTACCAAGAAAAATTAGATGATTGCACGGATAGTTATTAATTCTTGTAAAATAAAAATAAAAATAAGCATTTTAAATTTATTTACAGTATTTAAACGACAGTAAATACTTATCAGCCATTATAAAACTGAAAAGATCATATATTCTTAAACGTAATATTATTCTGAGAAATTTTTATTCATCTTCTGATATTTATATTTATTATTTCCTGACTTCACTCCTGTGCTCATAAAATGAACGTTTGGAATTGAATAATTAAATCCAGGCTTTTAATAAGTTATGTCAAATTATTTGTAAATTTTAGGATGGTAATACTAAACAGAACCAAAACAAATTTTTAAATCAATTGAGACCTTTAATATGAAAACGATTTCAAAACTTTATGAACTGAAATGAAGCAATAAAGTATTATAAAAATAAATAAAAACTACCTGTACTTTGATTGTCGGAAAATTATTTGCTAAGTTTTAGAAAAGTCAGTCAGGGCTATTTTGATGATACATGAATTTCGAATTTTTTTCTGTACTATTTACATCTAAGAGTTTTAAAGAAGGGCATAAAGCAATGAAATAAATAGCAACATTTCTTTCAATATTTTAAATTTTTACAATATTATTTTTTTTTATTGAATATTTATTTTAAGTATGAAATTTCGAACTTATAACATTATTTCCAGCAGTTTTAAGTAATTTTTTTTTCTGTTCTGTTTTCAAAATATCTAGTAATGACGTAAATAAAAAATCAAATGCATTTATTTTCCATTTAATTAATTGATGGCGGAATAATCCATTCATGCATTTACATTTTTCAAAAGCAAATCCCTTGTACTGAATTGAAGAAAAAAATACATTTCCACAGCATTAGATTCAAAGAAGTTACAAAACCAACAGTTCTGCGATGAGGTTTCCAAATAAGTGACTTAAGCTTTGTTTAAATTTGTATTGAACTTCAATTCAGTTCGGAGCAAAGATTACATCATGTGCCTCAGACTTCAGAGCCCAAAAGACGCATAATTTTTCTTTTCGTAAAGAAAATGTACTTAAGCTCCTAAATGCCGCGGAAAGAAAAGAAGTTTTTATAAGAAAGGCAAACAGAAACCTGAAAAAAAGCAAGCCATTGGTAATGCCCTTGGGCAATTGAATTTTTGCTCCGACAGCTCTCCAGAAAAAAGGAGCTAAAGTGATTATGTCAACTTTGGAAATTTTCTTCTTTTTCTTTTTTTTTCAAGATTTTTTCCCCTCCTCTTCGATTCTTTCGCACCATTTCTCTGAAAATGGATGTCTTATAACTAGAATAAAGACTTACGACACCGGAATGGAATCGAAGACTTCGGATGAAATGCTTCAAGACGGGAAACGCCGAAAGCAGAAATGTTTCTAGTATGCTTCGTAGATTTCAGAAGGTTGGAGTTTTAAATACAAGAATCCTTTGAATTTCTTTGAGGAGAAAAATGAAATTTTTATCATGGATAAATTGATGGAGAAATCACAAATCTAGATGAAAAAGAACTCATAAGAATCAAATCAGAAAGATTGCCATTATAGATATTAGAATGGAAGAGAAACCTTCAGAGAAGACTTTTAACTTAGATTTTCAGTTTAAAAATAATTTCTTTTTTTTGGATGTTTTGCTTGATTTAATGCCTTTCATTCTTAATTCTATTTAGAAACACTCAGTTGAATCAATTTTTGACCATTTTCAGGGGTTCCTCTGAGACCAAATGATGAATTGTCGTTTTCTGAATTAGGGTTCCAGTGGTTATTTAAAATAATCCGAGTGTATTAGAGCCTTACGCATATAAAGGGAATTATTATTATAATTGTCGCATTTATCTTGCTATAAAACGCTCATAATTAAAATGTCTGCTTGAAAAATATTCACCCTTCTAAACTGAAACTGGAAAAACGAAAGATATGATTTATTAAGAGCACCAAAGAAGTATATTTTTATGCTATAATTAAATAGTAAGTAATTATTTAATTCATATCAATTTCTTATCGAATATTTCAGTGCTCAAAATGATGCGCAGGGCTTAGAATATGGATATTCATTTAGTGATAAGCATTTTTTCAAGTATTATTAAGTTTTTTTTTATCTTTCTTGAAGACAAGTTGCTTTATTGCATTTCTGTAAAGAATGTTTTTTAATAAGCGAAACATATCAAAAAATAGTTATTATCTTTATGGTTATCATCTTTTAATTTATCTACTGCTATGATTTTTAAATATAAATAAATAAGATGGAAATATAAATTTTATATCTCACAGAAATCTGTATAACTGAATGGACTGCATTCAATATTTTTTACATAATATTTCAGAATTAAAAAAGATCTCAGTGAAGACTTAATTGAAATTAAGGGATTAATTAAAAATATTTTTTCATAATATTGGGCTATATTGTACAGAAACATAGTAAGGCTTGTAAGAGATTACTTCAGAAAAATAAAGTACAACAATTCTGAAAACAAATATTTTAAATATGACGATTATTACGTTATTTATATCCAAACGGCATATTTTGATAAAAAAAATTGAATCAGTTTCCAATTAATTAATAATTCCTGATAATATTTTATCTGTTCGTATAAATAATGAAATTTAATGCATGTATGTGTATTGGCGTTCTACAAACTAGACCGTTTGACTGATCGTCATAGTTTAACTAAACTAAACTGATCGCTATGGTTTTAACTGTTTCAAAGTTTAAAAAGCTATCTTTTTAATGAAATCCATTTAACAGTTATATGAATATTTAATGAATTTTGGAATTTAAAAGCAATTGTGTACTTTCCTAATATCGATTACTTTTTTGTCATGAAATTCAAACCACATTTATTTCCTCATCAAATATTTAATCTTGTGACATCCTTACAATTGAAAGATAAAGAAAAAAAGATTCGTTTAATGCAGGGGTGGGCAAAATGTTCCGATCGCGGGCCAAAAATCGAAAAAATAAAGTTTGGCGGGTCAAGTTGAATTGTTCTAAAATTTTAAAAACAATATACAAGTATTAAAATTTAATATATTAATGAGATGAATGAAATTGCGACTTCATTTTTAAAAGTTCCTTATATTGAGGCTCGAAGTGAGATGCACTGAACGAGGCTAAATGCTCATTTGTCAGTCTACTTCTGAAATAATTCTTTCTAAGGTTCATAGTTGAAAACACTTGTTCACATATATAAGATGAAGCAAACATAGCACTGATTTTCTGGGCATGAGATATTAAATTTTGGAAACTTACATTCGATAGTGATTTGTAAAACTCTAACTTTGGCATATTTAGAAACAATTGCTTGAGATGTTGTTGGATTGCAACTCAATTAATTCAAGTTGCAAATCTGACCTCACTGCTTCACAATGTACGTTGAATTGCATGGTAAAAATATCCAATTCTGCTTGAATGGCACTGAAATCTTAAAATCTGCGCTCGAACTCAAAATGCAGTTTTTTCAAGCTATCTTCATAATTCTTAAGGTTCTCTTCATTTACTGAGGGTAATGAATTTAACCTCGGGAAATGAGATAAGTCGTTCTTACCTAGCTGCCCAGCAAACATATTAAGTTTTAGTTTAAAAGCTTTGAGATGTGACCAAGATCATCGATAAATTGATTTTTCCCTTGCATCTTGACATTCAAGTTGTTCATATGACAAAGAAATGATCATATGACTGTGAAAAATGCAAAGTCTGAAAGCCATTTTGTATCTTCTAACATTTCGCACTCCGCAGAACACTGTTTCTCATGGAAGAAAGACACAATGTCGTCTTTCAGCTGCCAAACACGCTCGAAAGCACATCCTGCACTAAGCCACCTTACTTTCGTGTAATGCAGTGCATCAGAGTATTCAGATTGCACTGACTGAAGAAAATCACAAAATTGCCTGTGAGTAAGCCCACGATATCGAATAGTATTTACAAGCTTCACGACTGTATCAAGCACGGGTTTCATATTCAATGCAGATTTACACAGAGCATCTTGATGTGTAACACAATGTAGAAAAACAACATTGTTCCCTGGATAGTTTTGATTAAAGTGTCCAAGAAATCCAGATTTTTTTCCTTTCATATTTGGTGCCCCATCGGACGTAATATTACTTATATTTATTATAGGCACTTTCAACGTTAAAATCCCATCCTGAAATTCACGAAAAATATCATATCCCGTTGTAGTTCCCTTTAAAGAACGCATGCATGCCAGTTCCTCAATAATTTCAAAGTTCAACACCTCTTATAAATATTACTAATTGAGCAGTATCATTTATATCAGTGCTTTCATCCATAGCTATGGAACAAAATTTAAACTTGCCAATCTTTGACTCTAATTGTGATGCCAACTTTTTATCGATGGCTTCCATTCTAGAAGTCACCGTTTTTCGAGATAAGATTACAGTCTCAAAATTATTTTTTTTTGTCTGGACATAAAACATCTCAAACTTGGAGCATGCATTGTTTAACGAACTCCCCATCACTGAGGGCTTTATTATTTTTAGCAATATCGCATGCTACAATGTAACTTGCATGTGTAGCTGCTTCTTGAATACTGTTTACCTTCTTGAAAAAATTTTGCCGGCCTGATAATTTTTTACAAAGACTTTCTGCATTTTTTTTTTTCATATTCGGGCATTGCTTCGTAATTGGAATTCTTATGCTTAGATGGGAAATGACGGGAAATGTTATATTCTTTGAAGGCTGCTACAGCTTTATTGCAGATAAGACACATTGGTTTATCTTTTACAACTGAAAAAAAATATTTCCATGTCCATTCATCATTAAAAGCGTGGCACTCTGAATCAACTTTACGTTTTTAGTAGCCATTTTGGGGTTGAAATATTTTACAAATAATCCAAACAAGCACTAGCTACGCTATACTTTTAATAATTTCACCACTATTCACAATGATGCTATATGTCCACAATCTTTCAACACGCAATCAATAATATTAGAACTCGCGTCAAAAGAAAAAGCCGCTAGATGGAGCTTAAAATGCGGAGTCTGCCACATGTGAGGTCTAATTCACCTATATTGAATTCCCATATGTCTGCTCCACAAGAAAAAGATAATGCTTGTTGGCGCCAATCTACAGCTATAACTAACAAATAACTTCCGCTTTTAACACTTTACCGATTGAAAACTGCCTGTGTTTGCTATTTCCTTCGATTTATGTTTTGTAGAACAAAATTAGAGAATGTAAACAGATTACCAGTTCTTTGAAAAAAAAAGAAGAAAAAATATAATATTTAAACAAAGTAGAAAAGGAGATGAATATATAATACATGAATATTTCTTTTAATTTTCCTCTGACCGGCAAATTAAAATTCTATCCGCCGGCCGGATAGAGCCTTCCGGCGGGCGGAGTTGGCCGCTGGCCGTAGTTTGCCCATTCCTGGTTTAATGTCTTTGTAATTTATAAAGTGAAACGTAATATGATGTAATATGATAATAAGGAACGTAATAAACGTAATATGATAATAAGGAACAGATAAACTGGTGGTTTAATACGTCAATATATTATGGGTCTTAGTCTTCTTTAGAAAGTTTCGAATACACAATGAATAGCAAATTGCTCAAGCATATCTTAACTAAATAGTGGACAAGCATAGGATATCTTTGTTGTGTTCTGGTGTCATAGTAAGACTGTAGATTTATCGCCAATTGAATTCGTGCTTGTTATTCGGATGCATTGTTGCTATCATCTATTACCAAAGATGAAAAAGCATTGTCTTATTTAACGACGATGCTTCATGTACACTCATGCGCTTAACTGCTGCTTAGAACTAAACGTTTCGATAGGAAAATGTGTTTTTTTTTTAAATATTTCTTTAAAGACCTATGTTATTATTTTTTAGATCCACGCTACTATAAAAAAATACAAAACTTTTACTGTACAAAACCTTAATTAGATCAATACTTACATATATCCATATATAAGTATAAGGTCACAGACCTAGAACCTTACCAAAACTGTAGAAAATAAAATAACTATTTTCAAAAGAAAAAATCTGCCAGTCATTCTTGGTGGGATGTAAATCAACAGTATTTGGAGAAGAAGATATATTTTTGAGCTATATAAAATCTATAGGGAGCCATATATTATAATGTTCATAAAAGTAAATTGAATGAACTATTCGGCTTATATATTTAGAATGGATGAAGCTACCATATTAAAAAGAATACATAAACCTCTAACAAGAAGGAAAAATTGTTACACCCAAAATGAGATGGATGGAGTCAGTAGAGACAAACTTCCTGGCTATCAAGGAAAGAAACAGGCGCACAAGTGTCAAGAATAGAATGCGATGAAATAGAATTCAGAGGAAGGTTCGCTGTCAAGACAAATATGATCATATAAGTACATTTCTGAGAAAATGAAGTCAAGTGATTGAATATTATACGAAACTTGTTGTTGAACCCATACTTCATATATATAGTGTTCGGGTCAATATAACCCGACTCAGAAAACTAACTTTTCTCGCAAAAATTGACAAATGTCGTTTAAGAAATGGTGTATACCATAGTAATGCAAGTTTAAAAATATATTTAATAATATTAATTTTAAAAATTGCAGTTGTAGTTTTACAATAATATAAAGCATCTATAAAAATAGTAAAATATTCGAAATTGAAACTTACTTTCATTTACAATTTGAACAATAATTTTTTCATGATAATTGCAAATGTGATTCCTACAATTGCAGTATAACATATTGGTTTTATGGTTATTACTTGAAGGACTTATTTTGTACCTTTTTTGACACACAATGAAATATTCTCAGCAGATTACGATGATAGCTTTCCCTTTTTCTCATTTTTCTTTTTAACTATTTTTTATTGAGTCCTGCTTCTTGGTAAGCAGTAATTTTACTGAAATTACATCAATATGTGGAAAAATGAGTGATTTTTTCCGTTCTTCTTAAAATAGGCTTCTTTTAGTCTATTTATTTCCATTCCATTCACCTTGTATTGAAGTCCATAAACAAATGCAATGTACTCAGAAATATCAAGCATGTTATAGAATACTATCATCGACTAGCGAATTGTTTTTCGTTTACAAGTGTAAGTGCTTAAAAGCTGATCAAGAGTATCCACAACCTCTTTATTTGACTTATAATCTAAGATCATTAATGAGGTTTATTTTCTCAAGTGTGTTGCTAACTTCTCTATCATAATGTAAAGTGTTCATAAAAATAATATTCTTGCTTTTTGCTTGAGTGTTTATTTGTTTTGTATGTAGTTTACAACTGTTGTGTCTTCTGTAAAATAAAATAATGAAATGTGAACTTCTCTGGAGTTTGTTTAGGAAATTCTGATTTATTTATTTTTCTAATGGTGTCATGAATCGTTATTTTCTGTTTTAGAAGAAGTTGTCCTAAGTGGTAAGATGTGAAATATATCATATATAATATTCTGCTTCAAACACTTATAAGTAAGATCACACATTACTCACATTCCCTGATTTTTCTCTGGCTTTGGCCTTTCTTTGTTTCCATATAAATTTGTGTTTTCAGTATATACGAAGTTTTAAGGTCACATAAAATTCACATTTTGACCTCATATTTAGTTGACTTACTTCGTATACATTGTTTGAAAGGACATCGGCCACGAAATCCTACTAATTGTTCATCTTTTGTAATATTTTCCTTCGGATAATATAATTTTGATAGAATTTCTATCCACTTTTTCTATGTATGCCTCTCTTACTTCAGCTAATTTATCATTTTTTTTCCCTCTTGACAGGTGGATTTATTTTCAAAACGGATAATTCACGAGATGGTGCAAATATTACAAGGTGTGTTCTAGTAAGAAATATATTTCTGTCAGTTTCTTTATCCCATTAGCTTCTTCCTGATTCTTCATGTCATTTATAAACACCAGCTAACAATAATAATCCAATATATGCTTGAAAGGTTTTACTTTCAATATCTTTTTATTTTTTTGCCATAAACCATTTTTCTTTCAGTGTTAGTCATTTTTATGATTTTGTATTTAATTGTAGAATTGAATACTATCTTAAATGCTCATTTTACGTCTGATATCCTTGAAGTTGTATATCGAACCCCTGGAGTAGTTTTTGTAATATTAGCAGCTGTTGATTGAGGGAAATGTGGTAGCGAATACACCTTCCACTTTATTTCATAATTCTTGGACTGAATACTCTCTTTACAGTTCATTTGTTGAATATCGATATCAAAATCGTTGTCAGGACTTAAAATCTCAATTTCATTACCCCTTTCGCGCCTACTGGCACATATACGTGCCAGCAAGAAACATGCTCATTTTCCGGCCGACACACCGGCGTGACAGAGCCTTTTCTCGTTCACCCCCGGCCGTCACACATTTGTGCCAGTGTCCTAGAACTTTTTAAAATATATAATTTTCGGCACAAGATGGCATTGTATGTCCATAAGGTTTAAGATACATGTAGATCTGACCTTCTACTCGAAATGATTTTCGATTATATAAACATAGGGGAAATAAATGCTTCCGAATGAAATGCTTTATGACGGCTCTTCAAATTCGCACGTAGTATTTGTTTATAGTAAATAGGGAGTTTTATTTTCACTAGAGCGTTCGTTATTTCGGTTTGCAGTCCAGTCTTTAGTGGATAATTAGATTTTGTAGACGTGAATTCTTTCTGTTTTTACCGTTGCAATGTCAAAATGTCATTAAAGTAAGTATTGAAAATAACATGTGTAAAATATATATTTAAGCAAGAAATGACCTAAGTGAATAAAATATGTATAAATGTATAAAAAAAGCATATGCCGTTCAAATTCTATACAGAGCATTATTAAAAAATGCGTTGATACTTCGGTAAATTCATGGATTTAGGCTTAACAGCAAAAAATCCTCCGGCCCTGGACAGACACTCGCAAAAGAAACTGCCGGCCTCAGCGGTAAGCGCGCGTTAGCGATTCCCGTCGCGAAAAGGTTACTTGTATGATTTTCCTATTCCAATACTTTTTCCGCAGTTGAAAGCATATACTAATTTAGATGTCAGAGTGACTCAAATTTCTGTGATTCACTATTTTTTTTCTCTCACATTCACAGACACAACCACTATGCAGTATATAAGAATTTTGAAATATAGCAGAAAAAAATAGAAACATTGCTATAAATCGTGGATGGCCTCCCTGCCAAATCGTATCAATTTTTGGGCCTTGCACGCGCTCTCTTTGTTTTGTTACCAAACATAAACATCAACAAAACAAGTTTGGAAAACGTATAAATTGCAGAAACTATATTTATTCTTTTATGTTGAATTATCTCGAATAAAAATGAGCAAATATGAGGTTTTTGAGGCGGGAGCATATTAACCCTAGTGATACTTTAGATATAGTTTGAAAAATATTCCTCCGAAATACAAATATACATAAATTCCTTTAGGATTGTATTTTTATAGTATTTTCTAAAGATGTCAAGAGGTTTCATGAAAATATCCCTGTAGTATATATTTTTAAGAAGGTATAAAACTTATTTCGGGTCATATAGACCTAAGCGAAACAGAAGGGTTAAAGCATGTGAAAGAAAAAATGTTAATTTTTATATTTCTATCATTACATATCCGTAATATTTTGAGAAAAGGAAATATCAAATGAATATATGATATAATACTTTGTTTAAGATCTTGAATCCCTAAATGAAATTAGGATTTTTAATAATTATTTTAAAGAAATAAATTAATTGATACTTTTGTTAAAAATATCATGACAATTTAATTATGGACCATATTTAATCAATCTGTATGAAATAAAGCAATATTTTGATTAAATCATTTCAAAAAATCATTTCAATCAGAACGAATTCAAAAAATCATTTCAGTGAAAATCATTTTAAAATTATTTTATTATACTACTTCGATCTATTTTTCCAACAAAATTTTTAGTCAAAGGAGCGGTACTTTCTTTTTAAAACTGTTATGAGACGGCAAATTGAGCTGTAATGGAATAAAAAATGTTTATTTTTCTTTTCATACAAAACTGTTAATACCTGAAAAAGTTTTTCTTTAAAGAAAACGAATTAAATACATAAATCTCAATATTTTATTTCAAATAAATAAATTTGCGCTTCATTAAAGGGACTTTCTTTTCAACATTTTTAATGATCAAAATTGAAAATGTAAGAAAGAATATGCTCAAAATAAAAGAGAGATGTGCCGCTTTAAGTAAATTAGCTATTCAAACAAAAGTATATATTGCAACATTTTTTTTAAAAAAGTGAATTAATAAGAATGCAGTTTAAAGTTAATAATTAGATGTACAAAATTTTCCACTGAAAGTAATTTCAAATAAATTTAATGAAGTTCATTGGCATTGAATTTTAATGGATACAATCTTCCTTAGATTTTTTTAATACTTTTGCCTCTTCATTCATCGTAATTAATTTTGTGTCCTTCCTAATACTTCCAGCCAAATTGAATCAAATTACATTCTTTGGTTTTGAACTAAGAAAATTAATTTAATAGCATCTCGAAGAATCCAAATAATGTTCGCTCAGCATTCCAAAGAAAATTTAATTATTGAGGAACAGTAATTTCTGAAATGTAATTAATGAAAACGGTGGAATTCGTTGATATAATATTCAAAAAACTTCGATTCAACGAAATAATTATTCATTTGAAGTCTTGCTACACAAAATACCGTTTTGAAAAGGATTTATATTATTCGCATTGACGTGAAGCATAACGAAGACTGCATAAAAAATTGCATAATTGTTTTATTTCAATAATTTTGGATTAAAGTAAATATTAATTTCCCCCTTAATGAAAACTGAGAGTTTACGTGCTTTTTTAAAAATGTTAATAAAAAATGAATCTTAAATAAAAGTTTATATTACATAAATTACAAAATAAAAATGCGGCTAATCTATTTGTCATTATGAAAATATCAGTATACTAAATTAGGTTTTTTTCACTAAAATAATGACGAATGAATTGAATTGAAAAATAAACTCATAAAATTATTATTAAATATGTAAGCTGGTAAAACCTACTAATATCCAATGAGGCAACAAAAAAACTTTAAGTTATTTAAAGTTCTGGAAGTGCTATTTGTAAAATATTAAATGCTGTAAGGAACTCTAACTATTTAAGAAGGCGAAATCCAATTTTACATTTAAAGAAAAATGATTTTAAGATGTGAAATTTTATATATTGTTTTCGGATCTAAGATAAACGAAATTTTAGACTTTAAATTTTATATGAAATATTTATCATTTTGAATTATTTATCACTTGAACAGATGTTTGTATAGAAAAGGAATAAATATTTAACAAATACAACTAACGCAATCCTCTGAGATCAGATATGGCAACAGGAAATTTATATTTTAATGTTATGAAACCCCCTCTTGTTCGATATTTATTAAAATATCTTTCACAAATTGTACATAAAGGGATAATATTATTTTATATTTAAGAAAAAATTCTTTTCAAGCATTAGATAATTTTTTTAATAAACAAACCATGAAAATGTATTGTAGAGTTTAAATGTTATTGTCAATTTTCTCTTTAAAATAAGCATCACTTGCTTCCATCACTAACACTCCTTTATTTCAAAATGTGGTGATAATACAAGCTTAAACGTTTCACATTTATTAAGTAAAAAAATTAAAGATGTTATTTAATATTTTTATCAAATCTGATAAAACATAAATCAGACAAAAAAATACTTTCGTTCTGCTTTCCATTTTAAAAACTATATCCAAATGGGTTTAATCATTAAAACCAGTGATAAATGTCTAACTATCCATTATTCACTGGCTATTCCATTGAACTCAGTAGTTGATCAAACAAAGATATCTTCACCTCTTCAACCATTCAAGCATTTAGTCTAGAGTTGATTAAATCTATTCTTGCATAAATTTATTCATCTTGAGGGTAATGGTAGGTTCACTAGATTAGAATTAATTCATTATATCATCGACTTTAAAAAATAACCATAACTATTCAATGTTAATTTTATAGACTTTTATTTCATGATTTGGAAAGAAACCCTGAATAATAAATTCAACTGATTAGTTATTTTTAGATGACAATTAATAAATTAAATACACTGGTGGAGAAAAAATCTCAACAACATGAAAAACTTAATGTAGAGTAATGAAATTTGAAAAATGCATTTATCTAGTTAACATGCTTTATTGATTTCATTTTCAAGATTACAAGCTAATATAAGTCTAAGAAAATGCATTTAAAATGTGAAATGCTGTAAGATTATTTGTTGCTATACCCGCCAGAATTTTGAATGCAAGCCTGCAAATGGGCATGCATTGTGTCCTACGGATGCCGAATGCCTCTTTGTGGTATAAAGCTCCATGCTTGTCGTACTTGTTCTATTAATACAGAGACAATCAATATCGACAGTGAACAGTGCTGGAATTGCCATCCAGTGATATTCCATATGTTCTTAATTGGAGACATATCTAGTGATCTCACAGGTAAAGGTAACATGTCAACACTTTGTAGAGCACATCATATTAGTTACAACAGTGTTATGAGGGAGATATTATCCTGTTGGAAACTTCCCGTTGGATGCTGTTCACCAAAGAAAGCACTGCTGGTTTATTTACCAAATTGACGAACAAATTTACAGTCAGTGTGTTTGGGACAAACTAAAAATCACTCCTGCTGTCGTAGGAAACGATTTCCCAGAGTATGACTCCAGGTACAGTTCTAGTGCGTTTAGGCCATATACAGTTTGACTGCAAGCGTGCCCCTTGCTTCTTTCTGACCAACACACCATTACTGAAACTAAGGCAGAATTGCTTGCATCAGAAAACACAACAGATATCTATTCCATCTTCCAATGAACCACTGGCTTCCCAAACGGCAATGGCTTGGAATCAGTTGCATACACACAACAGAGTTTCTGCCACGGAGCTATCCTATAAGTAACCAATTTCTAACTGTTCGTTGCGTCACAGTGGTACTAATTACAGCTCGAATTTCTTCCCCGGATACAGTACGATGCACCATTACCCATGCTGAATACGGCGGTCTTCCCTCTTAGTAGTGCCACTTGACACTTCGTAACACAGTTTTCTTGAGGCAGTACCATCCCGTGCGCACTGCTCCGAACAAACGTTCATAGTGAATACATTCCGGCAAGTCTTTCTGCAATATCGCGGAAAGAAAATCCACCTTCCTATAACCTTATTATACGACCTCATTCAAACTCTGTGCGTTGTTGATAATGACTTCTTCGTCTTTTTAAATGCATTCTTGGCTAAAATCAACTCAATTCGTCCAACTCCAACGATAAATAATGAGAACTAACTTTAAGCCAACCAGATATTCAAATTCTGAGTGGTGATATTTGTGACACACTTATGCACGAAGTGCGAGATTTGAACCAATGCCATCATTTAAATATATAAACACCCCTGCCAAATTTTGTTTATCCAACTGAAGTATTTCTTGGTGTGTACATTTTTTTCCTCCAATGTGTATGATAAATTAATTTCATTTTTTTTCTGAAATAAAGGTAATATTTATACTGTAAAATGTATTATATGTAGAATAATTTCATATTTTTTTTGAAATAAAAAACATTATTTGATAATAAAATAAATGGATTCATTCACTAAAATAAAAACAAAATTTAGACAAATCCTTCATAAACATTTATTAAAATGATGGGATTTATTACAAATTATTGAAATTTTTAAGAGTGAAACATAAATTTATTAGCATGGTAAAATTCGTCAAAATTTTGTAGCATTTCCTGCCTGCTAAATGTAGATGATAAAAAATATGAATACTTATTTATGTATATTAAATACAAAAATTTGCTTAAAAGTAGTGAATAAATTTATTTTATTTTGTATGCTAAAGATAAATAGTCTTTGAAAATACCAAATGCTGAGTATTAATTGAATTTTAAATTTTAGATGATCTATAATTCTTTATTTTGTTTGCAATGTAATTTTTAAAGTGTAATTGCTTAATAGCTAACCAAGCAATTTTTATAGAATTAAGTTAGATAATTACTGATTGGAAAGCAGAAATTAAGAATAATACTGATTAATTATTCTTTATATTTAATATGATATATTTTTTTCTAATAATTTAGGTTAAACTATGATGCAGAAATCTTAAACTTATCCATTGTGTAGATTATTACTACCATAGAAATAACTTATACTGAAACAGAATGCCACAGATAAATCGAAATCATACAAATATTGATGAAAGAAGTGTTAATAGAAAAAACTCCTATGATTGATAGTTGCAAATTAGGGTATTAGTTTCTGGAATAACGAAAGTAGAGTAGTATTTGTAATTATCTAGAATTTTCCTCTGGCCTTCCCTCCTTTTTTTTACAAATTTTATCTTTACTCATTAATTCGTGCATGAATTATATAGTAGTATGTTTAACAATACATCAAATTCTTAAATGTTTAGTCAATAACTATATAATCAAGTGCATAAAAGAGAAAGGGAAAATTATTTTGATAAATAGCATTTCCACTTTATAATGCCTCAAGGCCATCATAAACAAACTTAATGTTTTTCATAAATAACCGATTCTTATTTGAGCTCTGGAAAGATGACATTGCATTGGACATTTGTAAGGCATTTCTGCAATCACATTTTTTGGATGTAAATACAAAAACCTCTCATAAACTCTTCTCTCTTGGAAAAGAAATTCTTCTTCCTTTTCTATTTTGTATTAATATTTATTTCCTATCACTTTCATTTCTATGCAATTATCCCGTAGTGTTGCTTTACAACGGGACATTAAAATAAATAAATTAAACTGCCTATGTTCATTTTATTTCATGATTTCAAGTCATCAATTTCTACATAGCCTTATCTATCGATATACGTGTATGTACCTTGCATAATAAATTGAATAAAATAGCGACTAATTATTATACATTATTCTTTAAGAATGTCTGTAATGTCTATTTTAAATGTACGTGAAGTTTTATAAGGAATGCTCCATTCTGCAAGAAAACACCAACCAAGATGATCAACAATTAGTATGATTAGATATGTTATTCTGTAGTATATACATATAATTGTGTTGTTTCTAGAGGTAATTGTTATAATGTGACCTTTTAGAGTTATAACCATAATTTCAAAAATTTATGAATCCAGTTTTATAAACTTTGCTCAAAATTTTGTGAAACATCATATTAATTAAAATTATTGAAGGTGTAAATGATTATGCTTCAATTAGTTGAAATTTTCTTCCTAAATTCGTTATCAGACAAGACATTTTACAAGCACATATATGTTTTTAATATAATTATGTTATTTCTTTTCAACCGTTTAGTTAGTTAGTGCAGAAAAAAAAGTGAAGATAGCTATAAATTATCAAAGCGGTCAGTAACAGAAAATAATAGAGCAGTCAGATAATGCTATCTATTGGGAAAATATCGATTTTATTATAATGAACTTCTAAAATTGGTTTATTTAAGCTTTGATAAATGGAAAACAACGCCTAAAACATTAACTTAACTGGAAAAATATCTATGTAATAAATCGTAATAACAATCTGAATAATTTTTTAAAATTCAAATCGAGCGTAGATGAGTTTAAATATTTTTTAATTATAAACATTTCCTTGAGAAAAAACAAAATATTTTTTTTTTCTTCAATAGAAATACGAATTTACAAATGTCATTACCTTATGTTATAAAACTAGTAGCATTTGGAAAATAAAAAGAAACATACTTTACATATCTTAAGGATGCTATTTCCTTATTTCTTTTCAGTATTTTATTAATTGGAATTCTGAACTAAAATGTGTGTATTTAAAGTAATCTGAAAAAAAAAACCGTTTCCAAAAGCGTTTTTTTTTATTTTCATTTTTTCCTCGAGTTATAATGTTTTTATAGAAAAATAATTCAATTTTAATTTATTTTTAATGACATGGTTTTTAATTAATTATTTTTTCGATTGCTGGCTATCCCCAGTCAAATAAAATCAGCTTTCTAAACTAAACAAACGATTGTTATGTAGATTTAATTAGAATTACTTTTATGATTTTTAACTTGAAACGATTCTACTTGGAAGACGCTATTCAGTTAATCGAAATCCCCGTCTAAGTTTTTAAAACAGAATTAAACATAAAAAAATTGAAGGTGAATAGAATGTTTCAGAAAAAAAAACTAATGGTTCAGTATAAATTAAATGACCTTTATTTCATTTGCTTACACGTAATGAAGCTTCAAAAAAACGGACAGAAATAATTGTTTTCTATTTGTTCTGATATTAATGATAAGCTATTGATTACATGGCAATCAAATGGCTAATTTCCCATGGAGATTAACCTTTGTTCAACGTTTTATTCATTGCAATTATTTTTTCTTAATTATTTAGTTTAGGGGTTTTTTAACCATTTCTTCATCTATTAAGCGTAAAGTGAATATTATTTTAAATGAACATAAAATGAACAGGTCATCCAAATTTATACTTACTTTATTTATTTGAATACGTAATCCAAATTTGTAATTAATTAATTTATTTGAGTAATTAACCAGACATAATGTAATTTTGTTTGTACACGTTTAAACATGTATAATAACATTTTCTAAACTTTAATATGATGAGATGGATATTAACCGACGCCTCTTTTTGAAATAATGAAGATATGTTCAAAACAGTGCTTAATGATATTAATTTTAATGATATAATTTTTCAAATAAAGATATCTTTCACACAGATATAAAGATATCTTTTGCAATAATGCATCACACCAAAATATTTCATTTTGTTGTTTCTTTACGTTTGTATGGTTGATAAATAACTGAATATACACAGGCATTTTTCTTGATCATTTTAAGGAATCTGTAAATTAAGTCATATTTCTTACCTCAATCTCAAATTGCATTGTTTATTACCTTATGATGTAACTATAATAAAGTAGCAATATCATACTTTTAAAAGATATGTTTAAAAGATAGTACACTATAAGCGTACTCCCGTTCTAACTTAAGCTTACCTTCATTACACTTGATAAATATCCATCTTTCTCGGTGGAGCAGAATGGCCAAATATAGCTCATGCGCCACAAACCATTACAAAACCAAACAATATTTCCCAGAACATCTGCATATATACCACAATTGAAAATTATTCATATATTTACAAAATTGCATCAATATATCTGCTTTATTAAGTATATTGTTTGAAAATTTCGCGCTGAAACTCTGGAGGTTCATTTATGTCGGTGGACTTGGATTACAAATGAGAGAGATTCAGTTATTCAAGCATAAGTTTTACAACCGAGAGGTGACTATAGTCTTCCTTCTTGCAGAATCTATTGTGTCCGCGACATTGAGTCTGATTTACAGCATTTAAGGTCATTAATTTTATATACCTTACACGTGAGACTTGGGAAGGTATAGCAAGAAATATTTTAGGTATTTAAATACTGTCATGTTCTGGGACTGTAAGTTGTAAATTAATGCTTAGTTAAGAGCTTTTTTAATCAGTGCTCATTACGTTTATTTTATAAGTTGAGCACTTTTGTTTTTAAATGTAATCATTTTTAGAATTTGATAATTTAGATTTTGTATCTCATGCTGTGTTTCCGTTTGTACCTGTTTGACATTATTTTTTGTTAGATGAGCAAATGATTGTACTAATATTATGTTTTTTGATAGGCAGAAACAAAATGGTAAATAATTTTGTTGCCTTTACCAGAAACTAAATACTCGAAATTAACTTAAATCACATTTCCTAAAATTTAATTTGGACATATTTTCCCAAATTCTAGATATTTAAAAGGACGGAACTTTAGCTCAGATAATTTATTTATTGATTATTGTATTACATTCCCTGTTTGTTTTCCACAACTCCTAAGAGTTATGTTGTGTCTGAAATCTTGTTTTACTTATGTAATAATAAATTTAGCGATAAATAATTAATAACTAAGTAATGATTTTTTAAATGTAAAAAGCAACAAATAATATTGATAATTTGTAATATTAACAATAAGCTATTATTATTAAAACTTTTTAACATTAACAATAAAAAGATAATATTAATAATTTACGATACATATCAACGACTATAATAGCAAAAAGTAATTAAAATGCCAGAAGTTTATGTAATTAAATGGTTTAAGTGAATGTATCAATTAGAATATTAGTTTCCATATTTGTGCTTAAAATCAGCAAAAAAGTATCTTACTGCATCAAATATCACTAACATTTCATGTGGGAATTAATCCATCAATA
>JAPMOQ010038156.1:1850679-1921463 GCA_026543055.1 Argiope trifasciata | reverse complement strand
ATTGAAGGAAAATAGCGACTTGAAACTTTACAAGGTCGAGTAGTTGCCCTCGACTGCTGGGTACCAGCTTTTATACAGGAGCAGAATATTTAGAAACTACTAATTTACATAACAAAGAAAGTTCTAGAATGTTAGAGAACATAAAGAAACAATAACTAAAGAAACACAAGGAAACAAAGTAAAAATCCATACTTTGGTCATAACAACCACGGCGAGCATCGAACCCACACACTCTGTGCCTGGATCGCGTCCTTTGACCCTTCGGACACTGTCCTCATGGTAAACTTTCTTTATGCGGCAATATAAGAACATTCATAAAATAAGAATTTTGAAATATTTCTAATCCATTAAATAGGAAAACAAAGAGATTTAGAAAAGTAGTTGGATAAATATTTTTTTCTTATATATTATTTATTGAATTATATTCTGGGATGTAACAAACAAATCTTAATCCATATGAAGTAAATATTAAGATTCATTAATAGAGTTTCTTATGATTCATTGTAAGCTTTATAAATTACTTTAATTTGGTTTTTTTAAATCTCTAACTAATCTAGAGTTATAAATAATCAGTGAAAATTTTGAAATTATGAATAATATTCATTAAAAATGAAACTGAGCTAGAAATAAATCTGTAATAATTCATCTAAAGAATATCCGGATACACAAATTTTAATTTAATAAAAGCTATTGATACTTTACATATTTCAAATTTCCATGGAATAATTACATAACCATTTGCGTTTCAAAAGAAAGGAACCGTTTTTTCAAGGCTTGGAGAAACATGAAAAAAGTTTTTTTTTTTTCTTAAAATTAAACATACGGAACACTCGTAAATATTCTACAATTATCTCATAGATATTTAGAAAAATTAGAAGTTAGATATGCAGAATTAGAAGCCAGATATTTTGTTCAGCTGTATATTTAACAAAAAATACACTGTCTATTATTTGAGTGACTTACGATTTTTATATCTTAAATTTATTTGTGAGATATTCACTCACACATGTGTAAAATTTGAAAAAAAAATTATTATCAATTATATTGATATTTTAAATTAGGAATTTAAGAATAAAAATACATTTTATATGGTAATGACGATTATCTCTATAAATAAATCTTATTAGTTCATTAAAAAGACGTAAAAGGATCATTATGATGATAAATACATTAATATTTTTTTCTTTAAGACAAAGCTCTGACATCAAGTGAAAAGGCTCTTGCGAATGAGATGATTTCTACAAACCACCAAGACTGCTGTTTTCGGACAATTCATATCTTAAAAGGAGACATGTAGCTCAGAGATGGATATTGTGACAATATATCTTGGTTTTTAATTATCATAGTATAACTGAGGTGGAGTAATGTTTCGAAGTTCATTTTAAAGTTCACATTAAGAGTTTTTAGATAAAAAGACAAAAAAAGGGTGGAATGATTCTCTATAGATGTTGGTAGATAATTTTAAAAGGGAATATTCATTGTTGACAAAAAATACAAAATCTTCAGAAAAATTTCATTGAGTATTTTTGATTTATGAAACATTTTTTTTGCATTTTATTTTCCTTAAAAATTGTTGCTTGTAATTCCATTAGGCTCAAATATATAACTTTAAATATGAAAACTAGATGAAAGAAATAATCAAAATATTTTTGAAGGAATATTAGCACTTTGAGTAAAAAATAAAGTTGATTATCCGTTTTATAATAAACAGAAATGACTTTGAGTTTAATAAGACATCTATACTTATTAAACATATGCTTTTAACTACAATGCAATTTTAATTTCTTGTCATCTATAACCTGAAATCTTATGACTTGTAAACAATATGAAATCTCATTTTTATCTATCTAATTTTAATATGTAAATAATATTTTACATTAAGTATTTTAATTCTCATTTTTGTTAATTCATTTGGGTCTGTTTTTGATATGGTAATTCCTAGATAAAATTAATTTATTTATAACAATATTTTATATTAAGCTAAAAAATACATGAAATAGAGATAAATTTTCTATCAAATAAGTTGACTAAAAAGTATTTTGGCTTTGTTTTATTTTACATTAAATCTTTCATATTCACCTTTTCTTAAATGAAGTTGGAATATAAGTTTTTATATGTTAAATTCTTGATATAATTAATAGCTAATAAATTTAAAAATACAACAATAGATATAGATAAGTTAAAGACAAAACTTCCATCAAATAAGTTGATTAATAAAAGTAGTTTGGCCTTGTTTTTAACAAAAATTATTAATAATAATACAATATTAGTTTTAAGAAATCTAAATGTGAGAATAATAGAAAGTAAGAATAGCTAGTTGTAAGGGTTAATACATGGAAATTAAATGTGACTTTTAAAAACATTAAAAAGCAGATAAAAATTCGTAATGTTTAAACATAATAACGCACATTAAAAAATCCCGCCTTTTTTAGGAACTTGTTAAACATTTTTGGAAAAATTGCATAATAAGTAAGTATTTATATAATTGACTTAAAAGCAAACCATTTTTTCTCAAATTTCAGATCAATATAGCATATTGGATATGGTGTAAGCCCTTTTTTGAACCATTTAATTACCTTTTTTTAACCTCTTCTTATTTTAATAGCTAGGATTAAAATTGCGGAACATGTTCCCTTTTAATCATTTCAGTCAAAGTATTTGAAGAAACTTTTATCTTTCTTACAACAAAGTATTTCAATTGTCATAAATTAATTGCGATTAACTTAAATATAATCTTATTATAAATATTAGATGAAACAGGCTGATGGGAAATCTATCTGTCCGTGTATATGTGAACGTGATACCTCAAAATAAAAGCAAGTAGGTAAGTTAAATGTATCATGCAATTTTATCAAAATGTAGAATTGTATTAATTTTTTTAATATATTTTGCAATTGTAGTGATTATCCTAGGGTCTGTCTTTTCCTGAGTGTTCGATTAATCCTTTAAAATCCCCCACACACAAAAATGAAATTTGGTTCTTTTTGCTTTGACATCATTATAACAAATCTGTATCGAATTTTTAATCCCATCTAAAAGGATTGTAAGCTGTACCTAATTTATACTTGATTCTATTCAATTGTACAAAGAAATACCGATACTGCTGCACTGAATAAGCATAAACATAGACGAAAGTAGGGGGATAAATACTACTATTGATATTTTCCTTGATTGTAAATCATCAGATTGTTTTTAATAATTGTAATAAGAAAGTATTGATTAAAATTGGTTTTTAGTTTGGACCCTGCAACTTTTAAAGCTAATATTGCACCCAAGTGTGCAGTTTATCTGGTTTTGTTATATTAGAAACACCTCTATTAATAACAAAATATGAATGAAATATCGTATGATATTTTATTCAATACGAATAAATAATAGGTCGTGATTTTAAAGTATAAATATGAATGTTGCCCTTTCAAATATTCAAAAATAATTGTCCATGCACCATTAAAGCATTTATCTGCCTTACTTTGCATTTGAATGTCTTTAAAAACATGTAATTAAAATTCGTGCTGTGATTCACTCAAGATTAATCAAAATTTATCTCATTTATCCATTTATGAAGAATTCTCATTAGCATATTAACTAAAAAGTGCTTCAAAATACTCTAAAATAATACAGAATCTTTGAAAAATCATATTCTTTTAGATTTTATAAATTTGATACTTTATGTAAGAAAGATACCTTCTTTGATAAACTATTGAAAAAAATATCTCAAGATAGTTTACGGTGTTAAAGACTTTTACCATGTATCAGTCTCAATGTTCCTAACAAAATTATTCAAACATTTAATTCAATTTATTTTGCTATTTGTTTCCATTTGCAGCATGGTATAAATGCTAATACCTAATTGTTAACAACTATACTAATATTAATATTTAACTAAATATTAAAAACTAAACTTATCTTAATACCTTCTCGAATAGAAGTAATTTTTTAAAATTCTTCTTATTTTTTTCTTTTATGAGTGTGAAAGAAATTATTTTATTCAGTTCGTTAAAGAACTTTAAAAAGTTGAATCTTATTATAAAAAATTGGACCAAATTCATTGTTTTCAAATAATATAAAGCTGAAAATAGAAACAATATAACAATATACTTTATTATATTTTATGATATTTAGACTTCTTTAAAACGCAAAATGCAGTTTCATCTGTTTATTTTGAACGAAGAAAAATAATTGGAAGTAGATATTAGCGTAAAAAGTATAAATTTGCATTATAAAAATAGCTGAACTAAGAATGATAAATAATTTTTTAATATTAACTATATATTGGGGGGAATTTTTCAAATATATCCCTTCCGAGTTCCCAATACTTTAATGCGATGTTTAAACACAAATGAACATAAAACTGTATCATGAAAAATAATTTAATGGAGCTTTAAAAGGGCATTTCAATTAAATTGGCTATATCAAATAAAAAATACTGAAAACAGATTCAATTTAAATCGAAGCCCACGCAGAGCATTATTAAACACACAATAGGGGGATGCCGGTCCCTCTTTTCTTGAAAGAGTTCTCTTTCCTTATATCACCAAAGCCATTACAATGCCTTATGCCTAAAGCTATCTTTTGACTCTCGGATCCTGCGACATCCATAAATGGTCGTAAAACATTCATTGTATTGACTCCCTCCAATTCATAAAAATATCGAAACTTGTAGGAGGAAAGAACAACATTAAAATTCGTCGGAAATACTATTCGAACAGTATACCTTCTACATGATTTTCCGTGCAAAACGAACTTGAGTTATTCCTTACCATACGTCGAAATACATGCAGCGCATTTTTAAGGCAGCATGGGGCTACGTCAAAATGCGTGTGGAACCCTTAGAGGGTTAAAGTATTTACACTGTTCCAATTTCTGATTTCGATTGAATCTGAACTTCTACAAGTAAACATTTATTTAACATTGTATAGAATCTTATCTATAGAAATAATTTACTTATGTACCAATTAAAAAAGTTTTGAAATAAAACTAAAATTTATAAAATATAAAATCAGTGCAACATATAAAATGATATCTAAATAATTCCCACCTTTTTACACATATTAAATAATGTCTCTATAAAAAGATGAAAAATTCAAACCTCAGTTTTTTTAATTAAATGCGTGAAATCTTTTATAAACAAAATTTAAAAAGTGAATCAAGCCATTTATAATACCATACTAGCAATTATTAATGGCAGAATACTAAGAAGAAAGATGTCTTCAAATTAATAATTTTCTACTAATATTCGTTCTTAGGTTTTTTTTAAAAGTTTTTATCTTGTTAGCAAAAATACCAATACTCATGCTAAGTATCCTTATGTTAGTAACCAAGGAGTGAGAAAAACGGCAGAAACAGTATCTATAATAATTAGTAATGTAAATGGATTGGCTTTACTAGTGAGATGTTGGGGGTTTAGACCTGCATTTGGACCTTATCGGTTCAATAGATGCCAGGACATTGAAGTCTGGCATATATCCTGCTTTTTCTTTTTCTTGTAAGTCAATACCGTCTCTTAGCTTAACTATTGGAATGAACAAATAACATCATTATTTCTTTCGCAGACTGCATTGCCTTATAGTTGATCAATTTCTTTTACTTTTTTATTGATAATTTTAGTTTTATTTATATAAACAAATGTATTGTGTGTAATTAATTATTCATTTACTTTTGCTTTAGAATTTTTTTTGTTTCTTCGATCCTCCAGAAGTTCTTTCTAAATTGTAATTTCTAATTATGATCCATTTATATTTAAATAAAGATATAGCATTAACTTATTTATAGTAAATGAAAATATATAATTGCAAAAAATAGAAAAAAAAGAAAAAATGAAAGAAAAACCTTAATAATAATTTATTAACTATTTAATTGAAAAAAATGGAGCCTTATTGTTTTGTACATGTGAAAAATAATATAATGAACTACTTCGTCTTGATATGGGATTTTATTATTTTTTTCTTTTTGTGGAATCATCCCTAAAACATTCAATGTCATCACAGGATCTAAAAACCCGTATTTCTTCACATTTTTGAAGAAAATATGATTACTAATTTTTCTTCCATTATTATGTGTGGACAAAAAGTCGTTGATGTATTTTAGCATTACGAATACTGCTGGTGCTTCATCTGACATCAAACAACTTTTATTTAAAAATAATAATAACAAATGCGAATGAAGAATCTTTTTGATGAAAATTTACTTGCATTATGATGAAAGTAATTATTTGAAATAATTATCTAATAAAAAGTTGTGATTTAAAACAAATTTGATCTTGCTCATAGAAACTTCTGCTCAATATTTATTTTATTTTGCTTTTATTTTTCCAAAATTATTTGATATACTATTGTAAGACTTCTAATTTGATTGCTACTTAAATTATTGCAGTGCAGTTTATTCAGAAAATGAAAGTTTGCGAAGGATAACAGATATGAGGATTCTCATTTCAAATTTTAGCTTAATTTTCTGTGCCTACATTAGATGAACATGATCTAATAACTAATAAAAATATTTAATATGCTAAAATATATAGAATCTCAATATCATATATTCTAATTTAATTATTAAAAATACACATCTGCATATTTCATGTACAAAAATTATCTTTTGAATAAATGCGCCTTTTAATATTCCCAGAGAAAGTAGTCGATCAGAATTTCGTATTAATATTTAATTGCACTATAAACTAAGAGCTTTAATTCCAACATAATGATGTATTTTAGAGACAATCTAGAATTGAACTGTGGAAATTGAATCACATACTCTGAAAATGAATAATAAATAATAATATTGGAGTATAGGCGTTTAAGTACTTTTATTTATTTATATATTTATTTGAAATCACTCGTATAATTTTAATACTATACAAAAAGCAATGAATAAGGTTTTCAGATTAATAATATTATGGCTCTAAATACTTAGGGATCTGGTTAAATTTAATTAAAAAAATTAATCATTTTAAGATGGAGAAATAAGTCAATGTTTTCCATCAAGATATTAAATTCTAAAATATCGAGTCTGTGAAATGTTTATTTAGAATTTTAAAGTACTCTAAAATCAGTATTTCAATGAGAAAATCATTTGTATACAAAAATATTTTCCAGCATTTTATATCATATGTTCATAGAAACATAGATAATTTGAAATAGTATATGCTTCATATTTGAGATTATACATCAATTTCGCAAGATATTTTTAGTATACACTCATCCACAGATTTGTAAATCATGAGGCATGAGGAAAAAATCTTTGATATGACAGATTTTCAAAAATAAATGCAGTATTTTTCAAAAATAAAGAATAATATTTCCTAATATGTGTTCACAGCTAGAAATATTCATATAATTTCCCGGCAAATTGGAAAAAAAAATAAGATATTCAATCTCATAATTTATTTGAAAATATTTATATGATTATTTGTCAAGTACTATTTGAAGCCAATTTTTTTAAATAACACTTAGTAATGAATAATTTTACCATCAGTCAGCTATAAAAGACGAGAGTTTATCAAAATTGCCAAGAAAATAAAAACTTCAAATTGCTTTCTTGTTTCCTGTTATTTACTGACTTCTCTCTGTCATAACATTATCTATTAAATGTCAACATTAATTTTTGAAAAAATACTGAGAAAGAAATGAGTAAGTTTTCGACTTTAATTTTGAAATTTTTATTAGTAATATGGAAAATATTTAATTGTTTGAACTATTATGCACTCTAAAGAATAATTACTTATAAGTATCTAAACTTTTTATTTCTTCAGTTTTAATTTCCTTCATTATTTTCCTTTTATTTTTTAATTAAAAGCTATGTCTATAAAGCAAGAGGGAATTTTATTTGCTCTAAACTTCTTCTTCCGCTCAGTAAGAAACTATTTTAGTCCATAAAAGTAAGTGTTCTCCATTTAGGGGATGATTCATTTTTCATTTTAAAATGTGATTTGTAAGTTACAAGGTAATAAACACAAACAATAAATTTCATGACTAAAATATTAAAAATAATCTGTTTAATATTTTTATAGTTTACATATCAAATAAATTAAAGCTAAGAAAAGCGAATATTAAAAAGTATATGAACACTACGCTTGAAACTGATCTAATCTCGAAACTTATCAAGGGAACTTATTCTGTAAGGATGTTTCATATACCCCAATGAACAGAAAACGCAATCATCTATTTAAACCACATGGTTTCAATGTTTGTTACGATGGCATGCTTAAAATTATGTTCCTGAGGAAGTCATAAATATTAATTAAAAGTAATTAAAAACAAATTTTCGAAATTCTGATTGGATATATTTTTTTTAAAGAAAAAGTTTAATTTACTTCACTCTTCACTCTTGTTTTCATTTTAATTTGATAGAGAATTCTATCAAAATAATTATTAATCAATGACTTCTTTCTTTAAAAAATTTAGGGGCAAGTATTGTTTAAATATAATTACTTGTATTTATAATTATAGTATTGCAAAAGTGACGGTGAAAACTTTAGGTTTTAGTTTAATGAAATCGATATAATACTAAACAATATAAATCGATTAAAATTGTTGTTTTGTCCAATGTGAAACGAAAAGAAATTTATTTTCTGCAATAAAATGTTGCTACAAGTTATAGCGAATTTTTGATGGATCTGATGATGGAAACATTTAGCATTTTTTTTGCTGAGAAACTGGAAACGGCTAGTTTATCAAAAAAAAAAAAAAAAAAAAAAAAGAAAAGAAAAAAAGAAAGAAAGAAAAGAAAAGAAAGAAAGAAACTGAAATAGACGTCACTTGTAAGGATTTTTGAAGTTTTAAAATTATAAAGTACACTGCAGTCTTAATATTTATTTGTACAACTTAGATTATTTTTTTCTATCATCTGAAATTAAATACTTTTTTTTTCTTTTAGAACAATCTTAAACGCATAATATTAAAAAGAAGTTAAATTTCTTGAATAGCATTATTGGGAAATAATTGTAGTAATCGAGTAAAACTCTATACCGTTGGTAAAGTCGATTATTGCTAAGCGTTTATCATCCATTATTGCATTGCTGAAGAATAACTATGAAATGTAGATCTTTGGAGTGAATATAGCATTTTTTTGCCCCTATCACGACAATATACATTTGATACATTTTGCCAGCTTTTTAACATAAAATTGGACAAAGTGACATTTCAAATATCACTGATTTAAGTCATTTTGTTTATGAGTTCTTGCATTTACATGTATGCAAAGATATAGAACTGATCAACTATTTAATGAATTTAGTTCAAAATTTGTTAAGTATCAGAATTTCATTTAATAAATCCTCTACTAAGTTTTATCTACTTAACTCTTTGGCTTTTGCAGTTACCGAGGTAACTTGTATTCTCAAGTTCTTAAAAAAGAAACTTTCTGCAAATGCAATTATTTAAAATATGGCAAAATATACACATTCGGTCATAATTTATTATGCCAAATTCCAGCTATATATATATATTTGAGTTATTGAGTATATAGCAGATATGCATAGTTTCAAAATCATGCTTTTTGACCACGGGAAAATAAAAAACATGGAGATTTGAAAAAATCTTATGTTTTGAAGATTGCTATATTATCTTTGTATTTCTGATATACGGTAGTGAAAAAAACTTAAGAAGAGAAAAAGCAAACTCAGAACAAACAGTGAGCTCTAGCATTTTCTTTTCTTTTGTTTCTAACATTATCGAAGCAATTTCTATCGTTTTTAAGGCGAACTAAGTAATATAACCATGTTATGATGATAAAAGAGAAAACATTTCTGAATCAGTTCTGAAAATGAAAGTAAATGATTTATGTTCGGCAGCAATACCCGACAGCTAAATACAGAGATGGAGACTTATCGGTTCATTAGGCTCTGGTACATAACGAACTTTACACGAAATCGAATATAAACACTATTTCAACCTTGAGGGTAAGAAATTTCGCCGTAACAATGAATAGACGATATAGTCTCCTTTCTCCTTTTCTTCTCAATAGCGCTCTATTTTTCACTTCTCTTTACCTCAAAATTCGGTCTCTCAACTTATGTTGTATTAATTTGTTGGGAGAAAGAATCTGGAAAGCCAATAAATGAGATACAGGTTTTTCTCCCTCAGACTTGTTTTTCACAACTTCAGGAAATTATATAACTTTCAATGGTGCTTGCACAAGATTTTTTTGGGGGATTGTTTGTTTGGTCAGAAAACTTTAAGAAAATTATGAATTTATCAGCTGAAAAAAAGAACGCATGTTATTACATTTAAGAACGTACATTTATATAAAAAATATTTCACATCATAAAATTATGGAAACAAAATTTACCCCAAAGTGATAAAAATAAGCTTGAGGACAAAAGATATATGTATATTAATGAAGGAAAAAAATATTAGTATTAAGAAATATCCAGAAAAAAAGACAAAATTATTTTACCTGCACAATTATTTTATGTCCAATTTAATTTCAAAACAAACAATAATATATAACATTTTTATAAAATAGATAAGATTCATAATTTTTGCAATTTTAAATACATCAAAATAAATCCTTAAATCAAGAATTTAAATATATTGGTCAAATATACTTAACATACTAAACAGTACTTCATTTTAATTCATTTACTTATTTTTAAATATTCTGAATAAATAAGTTACTACGTAAGTATAAATAAGTATATCTAATAATATTTCTTGTGAAAGTGGTTAAGTATAAATAAGTTGTAGTTAAGTATAAAAAAGTTGTAGTTAAGTATAAATAAGTTAATCTAATAATATTTCTTGCGAAATTTCTCTGCAGAGGTCTTAAGAGAACAGATTGGAATTACGTATGTAAGAAAATAAGTATATAAAATTTAATTCAAGCATTTAAATTTTGCTTCACAATTAAGGTTATTTTCTATTTGTTATATGAAGGTTATTTTATCTTATAAGTAGGTGCGATTAAGAGGTAATATTTAATAAAATATTGAAAATTGATTAAAAAAATATTTTATAATCACTAATAAGTTTTCAATGTTATTTTGGGACTCAATTTATGACTCATTTTGCTATGCTATCTAGATTACGCTTCAAAAGATGTTCCTTGAATTTTTTTTCTTCAATTTAGTTGCATAATAAAATAAATGAAACTTTGTTCAAAATTTCTGCTATTCATTGATTATTGAAGATGTTTTATTTATAGAAATATATGACTGAATCAGAATATTTTTATTTTTTGCTCAAGAATAACTGAAAACATTTCTTATTATTAAGATATTTAATAATAAATAGATTAAGTTTTCTTACGGAAGGAAATTATTCCCATTAATTAGATTTGGAAACATGAATAATTCTTCAGAAATTTAAAGAAAATTTGAAAACTTGAAAAATATTTCAAGAGCCCAAGGTTATATCAATTGAATAATAATACTTTAAAAACGTCTATATCATTAGTGAATTCTTCAAAATTATAGAAAATAATAATAAGAAGAAGAAACGACTATCATTATAGATATAATTGTTAATTTTCTATAGTTGACGAGGAAAAAATAACTAACAAAATTCCAGTGGTTGTATAAATGAAAATGATTTGTAAAAGAAAGTTTAACAAGCTGATGAACTACTCATTATCTTTATAGAAACAAAAAAATGATGAATATTATAGAATTAATGGTAGTTAACTCCTGGTTAATATTAAGGATTCTATAGTTAAAAATTTTTGTTTTACAACACTGATACTGATTTACATGATGCACTTTTTAATATAATAATTTTATTATTATAAGGTAATCTATAAATTACTCTCATTTTTTTTCAAAAATTTAACATATTTCAATAGCAATAGATTACTTGTATAGATTTTATTTTCAATTAGTTAAGTATCAATTGAAATTTTTTATCAATTTTCATATGATTACTTCGAAAAAAAATTACCCTTATTTTGCCACTTATTTATTAAATACCTATAGCGAGTTTAAGGATAAATAATTAGTTATTGTGTGAGCATTAATATATATTATGGGTATATAAAAGGTGAAAAGGTCTTTAGTGATAAAGAAAAATTTAATATTTGAAGTTTTATATACTTATTAAATTAGTGTTTGCGTTCCAATACTTGATACAAGAATTGCATAATTATTTATATATTTGATATTTTTAATACCATACATATACAATTTTCATAATTTATGGAAAAAATTTTACGAACTCTGTTATAATAAATGACTTTAAAACTTTTTTAAAATTTTTTCTAATATATTAAAGTTATGGTAAGTAACTAACTTTTACAATCAATTAGCATATTTTAATATTGGGTTTAAAAATAACGTATTGATATTTGAAAATTTTTTAACTACTTGTCTCAAATCATAAATTTCTTACTTCAGTCTTATGATACATTTCTTGCAATATTATATCATTAATAATAAATCCCAAGTTATGTTAAAATATGAATAAACACCTGACTTTTTAACTAATTTGAAATATTATTAGATTTGCCATAATATTAGATTATATATTTAGTAGGTTTGTTTCGTTTATTTCTCATAGATTTCGCAATATTCCTTTACCTATGCACCAAAAAGAATTATTTTACAATATAAATTTTATTTCTTATTAAAATTCTAGTGATTCTACTATTTAAAAATATGTCAAACTATAACTTAATATAAGAGATAGTACATAAATAATAAAGGACCCCTAATATTACATTTATGTTAGGAACTGAAGGGATTATTGCAACTCTAAATTAATTCTTATATCATAAATATTTTACCTATAAAACTATAGCCATGCGGATAATATTTTTTGTTGGATATGGATATTATTACTCCTTTTCCTTTCTATTTATAATAATATCCAAAGTAAAAAATGCTTGTAATATTACACCATCATAATGTAATGTTCCAAACAAAAAAAAAATAATAGTTTTCTTTCATATAGGGATTTTTTTAATAAATTGTATCCAACAACAAAACATGTATCTAAAAATTCTAAATTATATTTTTATCTAACGCCTAATTAGTTTAACCCTTATCTAAGCTTGATAAATATAAATTTGCATCAGAACTGACAGCTCAGATTTCATATATTGATAATCTGGATGAACACATAAAATTTTGCTTAAGTAGGTGAGCGTAGGCCATAATAGAGGAATATTCAGTTATTCAAGAGTGTATTTCATTAGATGACAGGCGACTGTAATTCTGCTCCTTGTAGAATTCCTAATTCCCGAAGCTTTAAACATGAATTATGGAATTTGAAGTCATTAATATTACACTCTTTACATGAGAGGCTTTAAAGGAATGTATTTAGATATCAAAATAATTTCATGGTTTATGATGAAAATGTTGCATATACAAAGCAAGAAGTCGTTGGTCAAAGAGAAGCAATGTCATTGGATAATCTTTTTGCAATCGGAAGTAAGTTCCACTTTCAAATGAACTTTCAATTGATTATTTTAATACTGTAAACAAGCCGTTATTGTATTATTCTGCAAGATACAGACGTCTTTTTTTACTTAAAATAATTTGATTTTAAACCGATGCCTTTTCTTTACCTTGTTAATTTTTGCTAGGAGAAATACTCCAACAGGAATGTTGTAGATCAATGCTTAGTTAAGAATCCTTTAGAATGTTTTAAATGCATATTTGAAAGAAAGGAAGGATTGTTTAAATCGTTTAAAAATAAATAACAGTAAAGAATACAACTTATCCAGATTTTTTATTTCCATTTTAAAATGCGAAATATATATTATTAATAAAAAGAATAACGCATATCTTGAAATTTCGGTCCATAAGTAGAAATTAAATATTGATTAATTTTCAAGAGATTAATTTCCCAACTACGCTTTAACTATAAATGCAAATATCTATGTTAATTGCAACATCTTAAAAATTATTTTCTTAAGGGTAAATTAAACTATATTTCTTATGCTTTATCTAAGTGCATATGGGGTTCTTTATCATCATGTTTCTAAATAAACGGTAAAGGGAAAAACATTAAATTGATTTTACCTTCTTCGAAGTGAAAGTAAAAAAAGAATTAAATTTGTACATTTACTTTCCATTTCGAAGGAAATAAAATATGTATATTTAAAAGATCGAAAACTTAAAATCTTATAATGAGATTATAATCTAAATAATTAATAATCTTATCAAATGTTATCAACGTAAACTTATAATCTTATATATCTTATTCATGAAAAAGACACCTGTTAAATATATAAAATTTAAACCCAAAGATTAATTTTATTTTAAAATCTGACAACGGACAACTGAAATTCTATTTTGTAAGAAGAGCAAAATATTTCTTCACTCATAAATGATTTTAAAGCTTATCATAAATATATGGTGATTTTACATTTCATTATTAGCATTCTGGATCTTCGTATCTATCCGTTTCATTCTTCTATGGCATTATATAAATTCATCACCTACTTATTTAATAGGTAGTAATGAGATTTTCTTTTAATGCTTCATTAAAAAAACTTAAGGAATTTTATTAAATAATTTTGCAGATTGCTGTTGTTTTCTGAGTAAAACGGGTAAATATATACAATAAATCGTCTACGATGAGTTATAAAACGACAATCCACAGTTACTAAATTGATAGGCATTAATGAGTACTTCTTTTTCATTATTCAATAATTACGGAATATAATTAAATAGTAATGTAGATAGCTGCTGTTTCCCGAGTAAAACTAGCTAATATATGTAATAATAAGTAATTTACCCAGCAATATGAAACGATTCCTAGCTTACTGAATAATTAGATATAAACGAGGTTTTCTTTTAATGGTTCATTCAAAACATTAATGAATATTATTAAATAGTTTTGAGGAAAGTTGCTTTCCTCTTAGTGAAATGAGTAAATATAGGCAATAATAAATAGTCTACTCTGCAATATAAGATGACAATTCATCACATACTGAATTAATACGTATTAACAAGTTTTTTTTTAATTAACTGTTTTATTCAAAATATTATATTATGAAATATTTTTGTGGATAGCTATTTAAGTTTAGGCAAGAGTAAATATTCTAAACAGAAATTTAAAATGGCACTCTATATCCTACTGAATTAATAGATATTAATGAGTTTTCTTTCTATGCTTCTTTAAAAAAAAATATTCAATATTTTTTAATAGTTTGGCGAACTCATTTATTCATAGTTAAACGAACCAATATAGGCAACTCAATTTAAAGATTGTCTTAACTTGCCAACGTGGCTCTGTTAATCATTCCTATTAGATGAATGGCTCTCCTTTTCATACATGCAATCATTCCCACGCAATTTGCTCGCTTTCATTAACCCCTAAAAGCAAACGGGTTTGATGGCAGTCTCAAAACTTACCATCCGGAACTGAATGTTGTTTCAGTGCATAACACTTGTTGCCGAATGTCGTTCGACGTATAATGAATGTGGCCTGAAGGGGATTTTTCGCTTGATGCAGCATTACAGTTTGGGCTTAATTGTTAACTTACCGTGAATCAGATCATGATGTTTTCAATTCCAAAGGATATTACGTCATTAATAATGGAATATTTATGGCTTTTTAAAATCTGATTGTATAAATGAGATGATTTAAAACAGTCTAGTGAGGCTTTCGTTGATTTTATAACGATATTTTCTTGATTATAATAGGTTAAAAGTTAATATTCTGCCTCAGATATATTTTGGAATTTCAAGATTCATAGCATGATTGGAAGAGTAACTAACTCTTCCAATGCAGTAACTAACTGTGCATTGTAATTCGTGTAAGTTAAAGAAATCCCGATATTGAGGCAAATGAGGCGATGCATAACTGTGATTTATTGTTAATTGAAAACATATGTTACTTCATGTGCGTCAGTTTTATATTGACGTTATTAATGCCAGCGTCAGATGGTTTGATTAAAAATGCGTTTAATTGAGTGAAAATGCGTTAATAAACGTGATCGTGAATATTATCGACATGAATTTGACCAATCAACTCAAACAAATATACAATTTCTGAACCCCCAACAGAAGGACATGTATGATACGCTAATGAAGACAGATGGTGTTGGAAATGTTGCTAATTTTTCTTTAATGTCGCGGGGGAACTAGGAAGACATTCTTCAGATCACTGCTTTTGGCCATTGCTCGTGCGTAATCAGACAATGCAATAGCAGTTTTTCTTCTGACATAGTGGCCCCATTGTTGGAAAGATGCCGTATGGCTTATTTAGTTGTCGTTAAAACCTCAAAATTCTGAACAAGTGACATATAACAACTCGAAACTTTCCGCAATGGCAAAATATTAGTGCAGGTAAAATCATCATATGAGATGAATGTACGATGGTGCACAAAAGCACATTGGAGCTATTTGCCCGGATATTGAAAAATATGCTCAATGACTTGAGATGCTTTTGAAGCGCAATGAATTTACAATCAGCACACTCTGCCAGTAGTTTCACGATTGACTGCCGCATATGATATAAATGCCCGCCTCAAATCATCAAACAAGTGGAGCTATGTGAAGAAATTTCAATTGATAACAAACATGAGAGTTGCAGTGCTGAATGATCCAACTGCTGAAGATTTCTCCAAGCAATTGTTACTGTAATTATTGGTAATGGCCCTGTTCCTATCGACGAATAGAGCGAATTGATTTCATTTCGGAATTTTTGAAATTTCGTTTCGTTGAAAAAGGAACAAATCGGTAAAGTGTCCCTGAGCATCATTGATAATCCCAAAAATCACAAATGGTTGAGTGAGCGAGCAATTTTGGAGGCTACGAACAAGGATGTGGATGACTTAAACTTCATAACCCATTATCAAATCGTTTTTACTCTGCAATAATTCAACTCTATTGACTGTGTAACAAATGAAGTCATCAGTTATATCTCTGAATTTTTAAATCACTTGGATGTACCTGGCTTACCGACACGCAATTTACAACTGAAGGTTGGTTCGGAGGTCATGATGCTTCGAAATATAAATCAACTAAACTTATGGAATGGAACACGCTTGATGATTATAAAAAACTGATGGTCAATGTGATTCACTATACTTGAAGGAAAAATCAAAGATGAAGAAATTCTCATTCTGCAGATTCTCATGATATTAAACACTATACCCTTTGAGTTTAAACAAATTTAATTTCAAATTGGTACGTTGCATTCGTGATGGTGATTAAATTGTTGTTGCTCTTTATAACAAAACAAAAAAATACTGTTTATCATAAGGTGCTTGACTGATAGATTGAATAAAGAAAACGTATTTCTGACAAGCCATTATACACTTATTTTTGTAATTTTATTGATTTTTTTCCTTATATTTTTATAACAAGTCAAATATGATTAAAATGGAAGCAGCTATTCTTGAGTTATAAATTATGTAACTAAAAGGCTCGTTGATTGTTAGGTGGTACGAAGTCCGTCGGGTCAGCTAGTGTGATAATATAAATTAAATTAAACGTTCGTATTTAATAAATAAAGGAAGAAATAAATTTCTATCCATATGCCTCGTGTTGTCAATGCCATAAAAAGAATTTATTCAAAGTTTTATGAGAATACATTTACAAACTCTGCTGCAATAAACTTCCTCATTTATTAATTAGAGATGTTTTGTGTTACTTTTCCGAACACTATCTTAAAGTTGAGTTAATTAAGAATAATGTTTGTAAGTATATATAATGATATAATATTATGGAGAAGAATTATTTTCATGAACATAATTATGCACGTTGTCGTAAAATTGTAATAAAAAGGACTAAGGCTTCTTTATATTTAAGTAGAATTTGCAAAATGTTTTGCAATGACGTAATGTAAGTAAACCCATTTATTTCAAATATTTCTAATAAAAAATTGACTGAAATCTCTATATGTATTATTATTTTTACTTTATTCCAGTTTATTATTAAGAAATAAAAAGTATAATTTATACAATTTATAATAAAATCTCACATATTAGAGTTTAAAAACTTGGAAAAATTAAAATTTTTCTCACACACACTTTGAGTATCTTTTTTTAATTCTCCTTAGAGATGAACGTGCGTAAAATTATGATTAAAAGAGCTGTTGCCAGTGACCTAGTGTTCTTTCCAGGATTCGAGTCCTGGTGCGATCTTGCTGGTTCTTTACCGTGTGTTTTATCTGTGAAATGCATGAAGAGCTCCTCTCCACTCTAAAAAGTTGTTATACACGTTAGTGTGTGTGAATCATCATAGTATGAGCTAGAATTCAGACTTCTGCCCTTGGTTGCTCAGATAACTTTATTCTCAGAAGTTGCAGCATGAACTCGGATTAAAATATCTAACTTCCACAACGTAACTGTCTTTGGCAAGTGGCATAAGTAACAGCACCGGCAGAAGAGCAGTTTTTTACTTTTTCAAAAAGAAAAAAAAATTTTAAAGAATAATTTAGTAAACTAATTTCATTAGCCTACAAGATTATTTTTTTACTTACTAGACTATTAGCTTACTAAATTATTTACTTACTAGATTATTAACTTACTAGATCATTGTTACTTAATAAATGTAGTAAGAATATGATATTAAAAAAGAAACAATAAAATTGCAAATAAATAATGTAAAAATCTTAACATAAGAAAGAAAAGTATTAAAAGCGATTCAAATATCCTGGAAAGATGATTTCATAATAATATTACGATTATTTTCCAATTAATTCCTTTCCCTTTTTCTGTGAACACTTCTGCAGGATGTGATTAGCGCTTCCGATTTCTGCTACACAGTAGCAACTTCCATTATTTTCAAGTTATCTCTTTGCTGTCTATAAAAATGGAAAACTTGGGGAGGAGGATGCTTGGATCCAGGTTAAGAAATGTTTCATATTTATTTTTCCTTTAAAAGAGCTTAGTTGTTACAAAATGCTTTGTTTTTATTTTTTAAATCTTTATTATTATTATTATTTTAATCTCGGTCTCCGTTTCATCGATGTGTTCGTATGGTGTTCAATATTGTACAATTTAAACAATACTCTGGATGTATAATATTTTTGAATGCTGATTAATCTCACACAATATTATATAATATAGTGAGACAGCCTGTCTTACCTTGGTAGTTAATCGTTTATGCTTTTTTGGGTTGTTTCTTTTTCCTTTTGGTTTGTATCATCTTTGAATAACAAACGCATACTTTTAAAATTGCTTATCATGTTCCTTTAAAGCAAACTTTACCTCCTTCTCCTTTCATGTAGAGAGCCATTCCAGAGCCATTAGAGTACATTTAGAGTCCAAATCAATAGATAAATCTTCGAACTTGACTTGAAAAATAAAATCAACTATAAAATTTAAGCACAAATTTCTGTTTTACATCTACCGGTATTGGAAATTTCTAATCCATTAGTATAAATAATTTTCTATTCTCTAACTCCTTTTTTGAACATCCCAGTCACATAAAATTTGAAATTGATAGGTTTCACCCATACATTACTAAATTTTTAACCCTATTTTAAGGTCTGTGATATGTTTTAGTAATATCAAGTATTAAATATTATTCTTACATTTGAAGCAGTTTATTTTTAATTTTAAATTTATGATAGAATTAAACAGCCTAAAAATATTTTTCCGTAACTGTTAAATATTTTTTTTAAAAATATTTCCATATTTCATGTTTCATAAAACATTGACATTTTTTTAATCATTTTTTTTACATGTCTGATGAAAATCTTGATTTGGTCAAAGATAATGAAATGTATTCTACTTCTTCTACAATCAACTGCTTAACTAAAGATATATATACAAAGAATTATAAAATATATAGCACAATAAACAAAATAAGTTAAACTCTAAAATATAAAAATTGTTAGCACCTACTAGTTTCTAGGAAAAAATACTGAGAATCAAAGGTGACTACAGAAATCCTCAATGCTGTCTTCTCACTTTATTATCTAAATGAAATCTCAATTAATTTATGTGTTAATATGATACTCCTTTTCTGTCTAAAGACTAATAATATCTGCTACTATAAAATAACATATAACGTTAATGAAAAATCTGATAGCTTTATTTAATTACTCCATATAATATAATAGAAGTCACCTCTAAGTTGATATTAATATTATAATCCTCAATCTGTAACAAAAGTATTTAGTCCCTAGAGATACAGAGGAAATCACTACAGAAAAGCAAATCTGTATCAATTCTATTTTTAATACATATGAAAATAGTTTTAAGTCTTAATTACTACATTTTGTCTACACATTCTGAGAGCCACCGAATTTTAACCAGACATTATATTAATAAAATGTACATAATTTAAATCTAATTTAGTGTAAACTTTATGGCACATTAAACAAAAATTATTAAAATAATTCCCAATGCCTAATGACTTTTTGTAAAATAGATTTATTCATGGCATAAACATTTTGTATTCATTGAGTTTTGAAAAGATGTCAGCTTCAAGTAAAAATTATATTTGAAATTTCTAAAATTTATTTTGAAATGAAAAATGCTGCCATCACTCAAATATATTTCAAATAAAGTTGGAAAAAATGTTTAATAAAATAATCCAGTAATAATGTCTCAGATAATGAGATTCATTAATTTAGTAATTAGATTACTGGTCGAAACTTCGAGATGCTAGAGAATCATATGCTTACATATAATGCTAGAAAAAGAAACGATTTGTTGAATTGAGTGTAGAATACAAATGTTATAACAAAGATTAAGGCTCGCACAAGATTGCTTATTATGAGAATAAATAATTTTTCGTGTGGCATTCAGCACAGGATAAGTTTAAAATAATGAAATTCCCATATAATCATGATCGAATGGCAGAAAATCTCTTACGAATGAATAATACGCCATATTATTTAATATAACAACGACCTACAATAACCAAAATATTTATTATCTGCACCTGAGATTCTACTAACCAATTGCATTAAGGAATGCAAGTAGAACTGAGAAAGGTTATAAATCGGTAAATAAACGCCTTTGAAAAATACAGATTGATTACTTTTGCATAACAATTTGAGGCTGAATTATTAGTTGTTAATTCCATAAGATGCTGCACAATTTATTTTTTAAAACCACGTCAGTTCAAGAAGAAAAAGCTCAATGTTGGACTATAAGCACTACAAATCTGACTTTTAGGAAAATCGGAAAATTAGTGAATTGATAGTTTACCGTTTTAGAATAAAGAAAAACAACGTTAGTCTTAGAATTTTAATAATCTAATGTGTTCATTTCCTTCAACTTAAATGAAAGAAAATTGGCTCATAAACAAAAGAAATATGCTAAATATTTTTATTTATTTATTATTAAAATAGTATTAGAAACTTATAGTTCATATTATTTGACTGAAAATTAAAATTAAAATAGCAAACTATTCTTTTAATGTATGGTTCTTTCACAGCATTTAACCTATTATCAAGTAAATTGTTTATTTAATACGAGTTTCTCATTATATATCTTAATTTAACAAATGCATTCGATATATTTCTTTCAATGAAAGGTTTCATTTCAAAGAATAATATTCTCATTGTAAATAAAGTTATAAGAAAATAAATTCAACAAATATAAATTTAAAAATATACATCTAATAAAATAGCAGTTTTATAATCTTTTAAAATGTGGAGAAAATTTATTTTGTTTTAAAACTCTGTCGTGCTCATAAACCTGAATGATTTGTTCTAAAATAATGAGTTTTCATTTCGTGAAAGGGATTTTCATTCCACCAGGATTGTAAGTCAGAAATAAATGTTTGGAAAGGAGTAAACTGAAGATATAAAAAATGGTCTCAATGCGTTATATGAACGAGTTTCTCATTCACAAATCTATACTAAATCATCTATATAAAAATACCGAAGTAATGGAAACACGTTTTCAAGTTAGTAATTAAATTGTAAGCATTTTCCTATCAAAGTATTTTGAATGAAATGAATAGAGTCTGGTTTCAATGGATATAATTTAATAGATGAAATTCTATCTTTTTAATATTTGCCTCTCAATATTTCTGATAACTCATTTAGTGCCTTCTCCTTCCACTTATATGCAATTTGAATCAAATTATATTATTTGTTTCTCATTTAAATTATGAATAAAGTTAAAATTATCTCTATGAATTGAAACTATGTTCTTCCCCAATGGAAAGTAGATTTACTGATTGAAAAGATATATTTATTAAAATGATTTTATCCCAAACATTTTCTATGAATTTACTGTAATGTTTTGAAATAAATTTTTAAACTTCCTAGAATGTTTAATAACAAAATATCACCTTATACGATGTACCTTTTTAATTGGTTTTACATGAAGTTAAATTATTATAGTGTTAAAAGAATCGTAGATATTTAATTGTAAAAATATAACAATATACATTTGCAGTTATAATTCTTAGAAACGTAATAGTTACTCATTTACAATTATGATCACGAGTAGCGCAATAGTTACTCATTTACAATTATGATCATGAGTAACTTAATAGTTACAGCTTTAACTTTTATACATTTTCAACAGCATATAATAAATTAATAAAGCTAATACAAAATTAATTGAAATCTTTCCCCTTGAATTTTCTCACATATTCTATATTAAATTACTTTTGTATCGTTAACCGTATGGTATTTGAGAATCCATGAAAGAGTCGATTACTTTCCTATATTAACATTTTGTTTTGCTATTCATCTCTCAATACGAATAATATCTGCATACTAAGGAGCCAAATGTACATTTTCAAGTCTTTTATACAAATGATTAAAAATGATAATTGCAAATGTAATCGAAAAAATCATATATCAAGCTTCATTTATTTTATGCAAAATGTGTTTAAGATATTGTATTTACGTACTTGCAAAAGAAAATGTTTACATACGATTTATTCCTTGATACTTTAACTTTATACTTACAACACTTTAGATGCTAACTTATAGACCAAATTTTATCCATGTAATTCCCTTCAGTTCATTATAATGATAACATATTCGGACAAACGTACAGACTTATTTCTCTAAATTTTTCGATTTAAAATGTGGACAAAAATTTCTAAGTAGAGACCAAATCTTTCTTTGGAACAAGAATTAGTATTTAGTGTAGAGAGCTTATTGTAGATATAATGCATCTAACTAGAAGATATTCTACATAATTCCAAAAAGGGTTTTCCAAAATAAAGATATCTGAATTATAAAGAATCTTCAAAATCTCGAGTTCGAGTTTTTGGTCTTTTCAGAACTTTTTTCTTTCTTCGCTTCTTGAAAGACAAATAGAATTATTTATGTATTCCTTAAATTTAACTTAAAATTCTAAGACGATGTGTCTACTGCAATTCTAGAATCCATCCAAAGTGTAAAAAATGACTTTTGCAGTTTAAGTTTATTCAAGATATGTAAGGTAATTGATTATTGTACAATTTTAAAATGCAATTAATTTCACAACACGTTTAATAGAGGAGAGTGTTATTTTACATTAAAAATATGTCCAAAAATATTTATTTTTAAATATAGAACAAAAACATTTCTTCATTTTTTTAAAAAAAATAAATAGTAAAATCAATGACAATTTCTTTAAAGTGTCACATTTATTTACTACATCTCAAGTATGAAGGTCAGTGAAAACATTTATTCTAAGTTTCTCATCTAATATAATCTAGCATACACGTTAGTTTAAACTGAATAATTAAAATTTGATAAATACTCAACTACCAATCACTGACAGGAACAGGCATCCTAGTGAACCTTGCAGCTGGTTAAACACCAGGGGCGTCTCCTTTTGAACCACAGAAATTTCAGCGTGGAAGTGAATCAATTTATTTTCGAATTTCATTAGATGGCAAATGCTGACAGCTCATTTTCTTCAGAAACAGTTCAATGTATTTGATGCTTTATATCAGACTGATTGTTAATTATATGAGATTGCTAATTTCATATATTTATAATTAATGGTTTAAGTAATTTCAAGTAGATTTTAATTATCTTAGAATTCTTCTATAGATTATAAATTAAGATATATTCTAAAGCGTTATTTATCCCATTTGACTTAGATATTCGTATTGCTTAAAGTATCTTAGAATCTTAAATGATTTATTTTTATTTCAGTTGTTGCATGTTAATGTAGATAAGTCCAATAGAATAAATTTTATTCTGGTATATAGCTAATTCTTATATAAAAGTTATTAAAACATAGAAAAATCGCAGTATTAGGGCAAAAATAGATTAGTTAATGAAATATGCCCCGATTTTTGGATTTACTTAAATTATTTTATTTCATTTCAAAGATTTTTTGATGGAAAATTAGTTAAGTAATCTAATTAGTACGAATATATTTAAATTTGATGTTGAAGATAAGAAAAAAATCATGTGACATTTAATTCGTAGGTAATTTATATGTCACATTTAAAATGAGAAGTAGAAAATGACGAACAAGTACATTCAATAAAATTTTACAACTGAAAACAAAGAAAGTTTTCCAATCTCTTTTTAATAAATCCAGAATATTGTAGTTGCTGAATTGAAATAGAAAGATTTTACAACGAATTATAAATAATTTTTACCATTCATTGTTTTTTTAATGTATAATTTTTCAGATTACAAGATATATATTATTTCTTGGTATAATAAAATGCAAACTTTTTTCAAACGTAAAATTTTGCAATTTTTTTAATAAAACAATAATATTCAAAGCAGTATTGTTTGCAAGAGTGAAATGCTGATATAAGGCTGGGTGTAATAGTTACTATTAATACTTTATTTGAAGATTTTTGATTTAAAAAATTGTTGGAGGAACATTCATAAAATAATAAGAATGCAATGATCAGATGATGTATTTCATTGCCAAATGAATAACTTTTTAAAATGTAGAATGCTTATAGATTAGTCTGAATTAATTTTATATGAATGTAAAAAATCGAACATGTATGTTAAATTTTGAAAAAGGTAAGATCATTGTCGAAAACTTTTTGACGGTTTTTAAAATTCCAATTGCGTATTTGATTGCTATTTAGCAATTGGTCTTTTATTGTTGTCACATGGTCTTTCATTTTAATGCAGACAATGAATGTAACTAAGTAAATATAACAAAATGTATGTAACTACAAATGAAAATATATTTAATTTGAAATATAGATAGCAGTTACTTTTAATTTTTAAATATATTTAATTAATAAGTCCATATTTGCTTAATTTTAAAGGATTGAAAGAGAAAAGCCCATTGAATTTTATTTACATCATTCTTCCCGATCATTTTGACTTAAATATTACTTTTTTCGCTTTATAGTTTGTGAAATCATACTCATTTAAAAAAAAGTATTTCCCTATGTTGAATACTAAGTAAACGAAAATAGTTGCGCTTCGCCACATAAATAAAATTAAGACAAAAATCATTGTTCGTAATCTTTTAGTTAAGATCTTCATTTAAATGAAAAAATTACACGTGCCTCTGTGAAAGGATTATGGGTTTAGAAATCATACATATTGGTCCGATTTGACGAATTCGGGAAATTGCAAGACTAAAATAAATTGTCATATAATGTTGAGCATATGGAAATGTTTGCATACAATTTTTGTTTCGTCTAAGATAAAGACAATGATTTGGATACTTACTAGATGATATTTTTTGTTTATTAATTCAAACAGGCACGAAGGTATGGAAAAAAATGCCATTTTAGAAGAATCATTAAAATGTTAGTCGTAAACTTCCTACTTCCATAGAATTTTTTATATTTAGGGTTTGCTTAGCTTAGTTAGTTTTCTAAAAGTGTTCATTACCTTTACAGATCATAAGTCTTGAATAACATACTAATTTATTACATGACACGATTGAAAATAAACATTTCAATAATTCTGTAATTCATGAAACACAACGTTTGGGGATTTTTAGGAAAATTAAATAATTATCTCTGATTGTCAATTTTATGTTGCCGATTTAAAAAATAACATCCGATTTATTAGTATATACTGTTATAAAACCATCTTCTTAAATTAACTAAATTTTATTGAAAAAATTAAAATTATAAAATGTATGCTGATGACCGTACGTACCTCTCCCTTAAGCGAAATTATCATTTTCACTGAAATTTCAATGAAAAATATATGCACAAAATTTCCATTTTACAGAGATATTAATTAACATTAAATTGACCAAATATATAACTTTTATTTAGCAGTAAAAAATACGCAAATTTCAAGTGCATCGTTCTTGTAATATCAGCTACTCATGGATACCGATATTTAATTTATTTTATGATATAACTATAGAAACTTATCAGAATTTACTATTGTTATTTAAGATTCATTCTTTTTTCTACATAATTCTAAACTCAATAGAATGATTGCATGAGGATAATCTTAATATATCATTTAAAGATTTGTTTATAAATTAAATTAAATAAAGAATTAACTATGAAAGGATACCAAATGTTTCCGAATCTTTACAATATTTTTTATATTCAAATTTATATGCAAGTGTTTATATTTTTGAGGTAAAAAGTATTAAAATTATGAATACATTTCAATTTATTTAGGTTAGATTGTGATATTCATAGTATATAACGTCTTGAAATTTGTAATAAGAAAGTTATATCCTATTTATCCTGATATAACACAATTGATACTAAAATCTCTAGAATTGCAACTTGGAAAGTTGTTTTAATAATGATTTTAAATTGTTTTTTCTGAAGAAATGCATTATATTTCTGTAGTGAAATTTCATCAGCTTATTAATATTATTCATATAAACTGAATTCTAATGTGGCAATCAATGTAGTTTAAATGGTCCTTTTTTATGCAATATGTGTACTCATCATTTTGTAAAATGAGAATTTGAAGTTGATATTGCAAATTTAAACTTAGGGTATTCTTTTCACCAATGAGCACACTTTAATATCTATATGAAACTTAGCTAATGTTAAGCTCATTAAATTAATTATTTCCAACGCTGTAACTCAGGCTTGGAACAACCATCATAATGAATTCTAAAGGAGCCTAGCAACTGTCGACTGTAGGCTAATGAAACTTACGCATGAATAACCGAATCACCTCAACTGTGAAGCTGGAATGGTTGAAGAGACTGAATCTGGTGAAATCTTCAGTGTTTGGTCAGCTGCTAAATTCACTGGAATGTCTGCTGTTCCCAATTCTGGTGTAGATACACATTTATCAAGAGTTGGTAATGAAGATTAAATTGGTTAAGTGTTGGATGGTGGGTCGAACAGAGAATTTCCCCGTAGGTGATACTGTTGAGAGCACCTAATTGAAAATGAATTCAACTCGAAATCCTATTCAAATAGTGCAATACTCTATAGAGTTTCGTTTTAGTTTCACAGTTTTGTACAGAAATAAAAATATCTGATAATAATTATAAAATAATATGGTGTTTTGTTCTTTCCTTATATTTGAGGTATGAGTGAAAAATATCGCGAAGATAAGAAAGACATTTTTATTACTTATATTTTTATACTATCTAGATACCATTTTTAGGTGATGATATCAGGCACTAATACGTAGGAAATCTAAAGAAACGTGATTTTTCTGATTTTAAAATTGAATAGTGATATAAATAAATGTCAATATTAACTATTATTATATAGGTGCAAAGCTTTCAAATTGGTGTAATGTTTGCTGATTTTAATTAGATTTTACTTTTTATACCGAATGTTTGTATCATTAAATCACCGTATTCTTTTAAATACCATTGATAGAGATAATAAGCTTAAATTCAGTTGCATAACTAATTTATTTGGTCCATTTATATTAATAAATATGTCTATAATTTTAATATTTAAGACAATCGTTTAAATGTATGCAAATGGTTATATCACCAGTAATTAAATATTCTGCATCCGTTCCATATGAGAATAGAAATTTACATGAGACATTCAAAATAAATAATTAAATTTTGCATATTTTTCAATGAGAGAGAGAATGATAAGATACATATATACTACTATTATAAATGTGAAAGTTTGGAGGCATGGATGGATGGATGTTTGTCCGTCAATCACTTCAGAGCGGCTGAACGGAACTGAATGAAATGAAGCAAAAAGATAAATTACAGTATGGAATAGAGTATAGAATTCTATTTGTTCTGTTTAATTCGAGGTTAATTTTTTATTAATTATAGACTAAACTTCATGCCAAAAATCTGAGACCAAATCCCTCCAAAGACGAGTAACGTTTCAATTATTTTTCCCCTACTATTATGAGGTTAAACTTAGTATGGTTTCGACCAATTATTTCATACGATTCTATTTATTTTCTGAGTGATTGGTGTATTTAAAATCAAACGTCGCTAATTAATCGATCTTTCGGACTCGTTCTGAAGGATTTTTAAATTAGAATAAAGCAATAAAAAAAATTCTATTTTGGATTGCGTTACAACAGCTGGCGTGGAAAACTCACATATTTGCATTACACCAACTGACTTCATTTAACTAAGTTTTCATTTAAATTAAAAGTTGTGTGCATTATACTCAGGTAGATATCTTAATCTCGATAGATAAATAAATTAGACTTGATTTCAAAGAAACACGGGCTTGATTTGGTGTTTTTATTTATTTCAGGTATACAATGTAATTAAATTGTTTTAGGTTGGTTGTGTGTTTTTGTTATTAAATTGTATTTGTATTGGTTAAATAATTTCCGTATATGATTATACTTTTAAATGTATCCTTTATTTAGGCTAGTTTTGATTTTTTTATGTTTGTCATTATTTGATAGTTTTTCAAATTGCCCAGAAAACACAAATCTAATCTTTCGAAGAGGATACTCTAGATCAAGAACTTCTTGATCAAAATCTCCTAGCACTTTCATAGTTCTGGCTAAGATAGTAGCTAGAAAATCTGTCCAAATGTGTAATGAGCAAATGCTGACTATCAACCCCCCCCCCAGCTGTACTATAAATACAAGTACTCTTTATAAGAAGATATCGTTCATAGGATGTGTGGCACTGAGAATGACCTAAATATTTCCAAAGCATTTGTATATATTAAGGATAAAAGGATTTCCATATCTGAAAAAATATATCGCTGATTTCGGTCTAACCCGACTGCAGCGAAGAGGAGAATTACCAGCGAGATTATGAAGAAGCTAATCTATATCAAAACGATTTTACAAGCTCGGGTCTATGAAACTACACTGTGATTACTTCCCAAGCAACATCACGTTTACTAAACTATTCTGAGCTGAGTATATAATTGAAAGGAGGAATTATACTTTCTTAACGCAGGTTGGGGGGTTCGGATAAGAAGTTTGTGCTGAATCTGTTTATATCCCAATTCCGCAAGGGCCACAGCCATAGCAACAAGCACACGAATATTGTAGAACATCGATCAGTAATCTCAATATTGTTTAATATTGGATAATACTGTTAAATATCATATGATATCTCTCGATATAAAACAATATTATGTAATTGGTTGTGCTGCCTGGGAATATAGCACTGGCTGTAGCTTCCGCTGGCATTGCTACAACTTTGCTTAAAGATGGCCGGACAGCACATTCTGTTTTCAAATTGCTACTTAATCTTACAAGCGAATATACCTCAACATGCAACATCACCAAAAAAGCTGCTAGAGAGTCCTTTTGTAGCAGTGTAAGTTAATAGTATGCAACGAGTGCATATTGTCGCACAAGCATGCATTAGAGGCGTTAAACCGCAACTTGTAGGACATCCACGGCAACTATGTGGTGATGAATGTTGCCGTTTTGCTCACAGGTGATTTTAGACAGCCACTGTAGACAGTTGATCAGACCTTTAGTTCTTATACATATGTATCAAAATTTCCATCGAATGAAATCGCGGGTAATAGATAGTAAGCTATAAAAATGAACTGTTTTTTATTTCTTATGTGAGTCTCCTTTAGTAATGCATTACGTTTGAATTATTCATTTGATTTAAGATGAAGATGAACTTTATGCATATGATACATTTTGCATCTATTTTTCAGATATTTCAAAGCATACATATTTCAAAGAATGGTGAAATGGAAAGAATATAATAAATTTTATATTAAACTCATTAAATATTTATTAAGAAATACTTGAAAATTGAATGAAACTTTTTTTTAAAAAAATGGATTTGTAATTTTCATGATGAAAACATTAGAAATATTTAGAAATTTCCAAAAAGCTATTTCATTTAAGAATTAATTTAATGATTCACTTAATAATAGTAACTAATTGTGATTAATTTTAATCATTATTTTAATTGGTTTACAATAATGAAAGGCAATAACTTTTTAAAGATTATTCCTACTGCAACAAAATCAACTCCTCCACCCAATTGGGTAATGTAAGATTTATGGTAATTATAAGATTTTTCTTTCTGAAAAGGCCAGAAATCTGTTAAACAATATTAAGGAGATAGTAGACTCCATTAGACAGTTTTTGGATTTATCCAGTTAGGAATATGAATTGTTTTATGCGAATGTATTAATATATATATACTTCAAATTACTTAAAACCATTTTAAAGCAAAACATAATATTTTTTTTGAAAAAACTAAAAAGATACACCATTAAAAATATTTCAGGTAATTAATTTTCAATTTTTTTCTATTATTTATATTTCCTATTGAGAATTATTTGGAACAAAACTACGTGTAATAATGTAATTCCAATTAAATACTAATTTCTTAGAAATATTTATATCCGCATATATTGAATTCTCATAGGAATTTCATGTTTTTTGGACTAAAATGGATTTTTAGCTATCTAAGAGGATTTCCAACATAAAATGAGCATAACATTTTTTAAATGTTTGACTGAAATTTTTGTTATCGATTTCATTTAATTTCTTCAAAAATTAAGACACCAGGGATATTTAAAAGATATTTAAATCTAATTACCATACCATTTTAAGACAAGTCATTAAGATGCACTTTTCATCTTAACCCTTCAAATGTTTATTTAATTTAACAATACATTTTTTAAACTATCTTAGTTGTATATACATTTATATAAAAATAAACTTGAACGTTTTCGCCCATTTTTGCGTATTTCAAAGTCCGATGTCCTCTTAAAAGAAAATTATGTGAGTCATTTCCTGTAGATGGATTAGTGATTATTATATAGTAATTATTATATAAATTTGAAATTGAAAATTATAATTGCAGATTTGACATTATTCGCATATACATTCAAAATCACCTTAAAATATAGATAAGGCATGAAATGCCATCGCAGTTTAAAATCGATATACATTCATAAATCAGACCCATGGCTGTCCATATACTTCAAGAAGGATTTGCAACATACAAAACTTACTAATTTCTTTCTTACAACTATAATTTTTTTTACTTAGAATATTTGAATAAAAGAATTAATTCTGAAATAAATCATTAGAATAAAAGATTTAGATGATGTAAAAATGTCGAATTATTACAATGTTATTTAGAACCCTGATTTTTATAATGTCTGAGATTTTCTTTTACTAAATATTTGTAAGAAAATATTCTTTTCTTTCTGAGATATGGAATGCTGGAAAATATCATTGTTCAAAAGGTTGCATTCTTTTTGAAAGAATGTATTTTATTTTTTTATTGCTATGGTGTTTCACATAATTGTTAATTTTATAAAATACATTCAAAATATTTTTAGTAAAATATAAACTGCAGCCGAAAAAACGTATTCAAAATCCCTTGTTTGTAAATAAAACGACTTCATTGGGCAATCGAATCATTTTCCTCTAACAGAGTCATCTGCCAAAAAATAAATAATATCTTTAATAAAATTAGAGAAGAAACGTTTTATTTTTTTAAAGAAATTAAGATTCTACTCATTGAGATCAATATACCTCTCATGCGCCAAATAAATTATTCACGACTTTTACTTAGCTAACTTACAAATTAGATTTGTGATCCTTGAGCTCCAAAAATCATCTAAAAAACTTGAAAAGTATTTCTGACAATTTTTATAAACATAGTTGTTTTTACCAAAAATTTTATTAACTAAGTCTCTTGCTTAGTTTGATCTTCTAAGTTAAACAAACATTTTTTAAGTCTTTCAAAAGTCAATTCTTTAAACCTTCTTAATTTTGCTTTTTCCTGTTTTGGAGTAAAAGCATTTACATTCATAAAAACATTGAACTTGGTTTCAAAAAGCCCAGTGACATAATTTATAATGGCGTGAAGTTGTAAATAATATTCATTATGGTTGAAATAAAAAAGTAGGAGAAGGGGCTGATTTTTTTTTTTTAATGTTATGCTCTAACATTAAAATTTATTTGTCACATCAGGGAAATACAGATGTAATGATTTTTAATTATTGCTTTCATTTGAAAATAACAAATTGATAACCAAACTTTTGAGGAAAAAAAACTAGTTCATAAATTCCAAAAATGACAGAAAGTTGTTCACTTGTTTCTTGGTCATCTAAACACATCTTTTTCTATTTAAACATATTGATTCATTTCAATGTACTAAATTAGCATTTTCTAAGCTATTTTAGAATTTTTTTAAATCAATTTAAAGCAAATTAATAGAGATGCCGAACATAATAATACCACATTTTAAAAAATGGGCCTTAAAATAGTTTATTTTATTTCCTCGTAGATGAAATATACAAAAAAATATAGACTGTATACCAAAGATTTTGATTACTATCAATTTTTGAAAAGAAAATCCTTCATCAGAAAGTGGTTTTTCTGGATGTCCATCTACATTTAAATTGTATAACTACAAATTCGATCAATAACTGTATAATTACAAATTCGATTGCATAGCTATAAAATCTAAGCCTTAAATTCTCGTAAAATTTTACGCCAAATCTCTCACAGGATTTAACAGCTTAAGCTGCGTATTTTTTTATACATATAAAAGAAATAAGTTCAAAAAAGCAATGAATTAAAATGAAAATCGGCATACGATCTTGTGATTACCGTTGAAGTTCTATATAAAAATTAGCTTTCAGTTGTTCTAAAGAAAAAGTTTTAAAATATCTATTGACAGATTTACGTTGTCCTTATCATCATACTATGCATTTTGCTAATCATTGATCTATAATATATATTTACATAAACAGCTTCATATTTATTTACTATTGCTTGCTTCGATGTTACATTTTCATCACAATACAATTTCAAAATTGCCATTGAAAGTATGTCTTATACTTAAACTTTCTCACCTTTTAACAAACATTTTTTACTATCAATAATGGATATGATTTGAAGTAATAATTGAAGCGACTTAAGTCTCATTTTTGTAATGAAATGTTTTTTTTTATTTCAAGGTATTTTTTCAAACAAAAAATGCGTTGAAACTTCTTTCCAAAACTTATTGCAAGATTAAATATATATATACGCAAATATTTAATTTCCTGCCTTAAAGTTTAAAAAAAGCATAAAGTTTTACACTGCAATATTGTTAAAAATTATCAAGAAATAATGTAATGCTTTCTTTTAACATTTTCACTCTATTTTTATTTATTTAAATAAATTCCAATAATCTTTAAAGCGTCCCATCATCCATGCAAATGTAATTTTCCATGGGGAGCCAATACATAAATTCCCATCAGTCTTTATTTCTATTAGAGATCAAAAAGAGAAAATTAAAATATTGATTTAAAAATAATAACATTATGAAGAATAGACATAGCAAAAAACCCCACATCTTATGAATGTTAGTTTACCGCTCTCCTTACAATTTTTTTTTTTGTTTTTGAAAAAGAAATCTTTACATTTTTTTATGCTGTTATTAAACACAAGGAAACGTAACAGTTTACTATCCTGAGTTATCTCAGGCGAATAAAAAGCGCTTTAAATATTAATTTTTGCGTAGTAATTTTTGATACAAGGGTGACACTTGATACAAAATGATACTTGACATTACATGCACTGATATCTAATCTCTTTTTACTGTTTTAACTCACTAATCTCTTTTACGGAAACACAGAGTACACTGTCTCGTTGGATTTGATTTTTTTTCAATAGCAGAAATCAGTACTTTATCGCTCTCTGAAAAATCCTCTCTTTCATTATCTTACGTCAGTCAACGCCATCATTTTACAGTTTTCAACACAACTATCTTGCTTTATTAATTACTAATCTACAAGCAGTCGTATACTATACACTAGGGAAAACACGTAATCAGTCCCTCAAAAAAAAAACGCATAATCATCAAAAATTGGCCAACTGCCAATCAAAGCTGAATATTTTCTTTCATTTTTTCGAGACCGAGTAAAACCGAGATAAGATAAGTCGTACTGACAAATACCGCTCCTGCCGAGTTTTCTCGGAATAATGATTAATTGCAATATATATGAAACTGAAATAATTCAGGTCAATTAGACATGCAGTTAACAGATATCAAAGCGGTTTTTTACACTCTTTCTTCCCATCAAACATTCAATTTAAAAGTAAAGAAAATTTCTTTTCCCCATATCTTATAAACATTTGTAAATTAACTCAACTCCCTAATTCTATCATGGAGTACAAAAAGCTATATTTTTCATACAAGCAATCACCCCCTCAATGTTTATCCGTTTCCATTAATCGAAAATTACAAATAGCTAGGACGCCAGTCTCAAAACACGTCATCCGGAACGGAAGATTGTTTTTGTAAACACTTACTACCAGATGCTGTTCATCATGCATTCGGTAGAAGCAACATTGCAATTTCGGCTTTCATAACATTTTGAAAATTAGCTCACGGTTCTTCACTTCCGTAAAAGATTGCGTAATTAAGAGTTGAATATGTATGACTTTCATAATCTGATTGATTTTATAGAGTAATTTATAAATGCCGTGTTAGGAGATTTTTTTGGCTTTGTAATGAAGTGTTTGCAAATTAGATGAAAACCATTTTTATATTTAATTATAATATGTGGAATAAATAAATGAATGCAGCAGTTTAAATTTAAATGAATGCAATTATTAAAAATTGTCTTTTAAAATTATTCAATTATTTCAATATTAAAAATTTTCATTACAATAATAATAGGTATTTTTAAGCAACGAGTTTTAGTAAAATGTTTTTTTTCAATACCCGTATTTCAGAATATCATACTGAGGCTTTTAGGTGATAATAATATAAATTTTATGCAAAATGTAATTTCAAGCTAATTAATAAGTAAAAAGGATTATTTTTAAAGACAAATAGCGTTTATGATAAAATAGACGAATTTATGGTAGTAAAATATTAATATAAAATAAAAGTACAACTTTATGATCGTAAAAATATTAATAAAAAATAAAAAGAGGAATTCATGATAAAATAATTCCACTTTGCAATCAGCAATGAAAAACTATTGAGGAAAACCACCAATCTATAAATTTACTTTCATCATCAGTATGTTTCACAAAGATATAGCATTCTAACCAAAAATAAAGAATTTAAAGACCATGAGTAATATAAATATGTAATGTGGATATGTGTTACTAATTTGGATTCGAAACTCTTGAATAAACCGAACAATACTTTAAAAACAGAATAGTTATAATCTTTAATCTATCATCACATGATGCAAGTAATATACATTCATAATATGGGGAATAATTAAAAAGGATGTAAAAGGAATTCAGTGTTAAGGAAGCGCATCTACAGAATATTAGCATTATGTTCATAAATAACATATTTTGAAATAATTCGCCCAGTAACTTAGATTTATACAGGAAGACTATTTGCAATTCTTCTTAGAAGAAGATTTCAAAGTAATCTCAACAGTTCTTCACCAATGATCGCACTTACTAACCTTACAAAGCTAACATTAATATTAAAGAATGAAAAATAAATTAGGTTATTCAAATTACCACCTCATTAAGACGAATAACTTCTGTATTTAAAGTTTTTCGATAGCTGCAATTGCCTCGAAAGTAAAGGCTAAAACTAGTTTCCTAAGCCTTTGACTGTTTATAAGATCTAAAATTTATGTTGCCGGTTTAAAAAAAATCAATCAAAACTGCTCTTTTATTTCCATAATATATACATAAGTGGATATAACTTTGTATGGGTTCATTAGCGCCAAAGAAGGTATTTGGGGTCAGAAATTTCAAGCGGGGAAAGAGGGGATATTTAATTGGAAGGATGTATCAAGAAAACCATTCTCGTATGTTTTTTTTTTTTTAAATCTAAGGGATTGACAGAGTTAGAAAATAGTTATAATTGAGATGAAATGGAAGCTTTGAATGAATGCATTCTAGTTTTTTGAGAGACTTATTTTTTATTAACATATTAATATACTCAATGCAGGTTTACATAGTTTTAAATAAAAATAAATAAAAATGTTATGTGACTGACTTCATTTTAGCGATTGAAACAAAAAAAATCTCTTCAATAATCTTCAAGGGGCTTTAATTTTATTAATTACTTTTTATATTCAGACAAAATCTCGAAATCTTGTAATATTAAATTCTTTATCTCCTACGAATATTATGTTTATATTTCTCAAAATTTTTAATACTACTAATTAGGATGAACCTCGTAATTTTGAACCATGGTCAGATGACGACAGCTTCAATTAGTATCGATTTAAGTGAAACCATCTAGATTGTGAGAAATACGAAATTCAGTAATCCATTCCACCTATGAAAGATATCTCTTTTATGTCTGAGAACCACTTAAAATAAAGGAAAAAAAGACAGAAGGAAAACGTAAAAGTACGAAGGAAAAAAAATTTGCCCAGCACTTTTTAATAAGTACAGCGCCGCGCGATGTCTTCGAATTACCAAAATTAAAAAAGGAAAGTGAACAAAAATGGCACCTTCTGAGCAACAAATTTCAGAAAGGTGTATAAAATGCTTGTCCAAAATTGATTTTCTTCATTCAATTGTCTTCCAAGCAATCAAACAATTTTAATAAATGATATTGTAGCGTCATTAGAAATGTGATTACAAATTTAGAAATTAAAACTCAATTATTATAGTTTCCATATTACTATTTTTTTTCTTTTTGTTATGAATTTTTTTATATTGAAGCACAACTAGAATTCATTATTATATATGAGTGATTGGAATCGAATTTAGAAATGAGCCTATTCTGTAAAGTTAGTAATATTTCTTAGGTTTTTAGGATGTATTTGATTACATTGTGTTTTATTAAACTATTTATTATCTATTTGAAAAATAGTCAATAAAATTCAGAAAATCCTTATTTAAATTTCATTAAAAGTGCACTTTGTGTTTAGCGTAATACTAATAATTTAATGTATTTCGAGTTCGTTCAGATATTTCCTCAAAAGGATATCAAAAATCAATGTACATTGAATTAAAAATAAAGATGATAACTAATATAACCGTTAGGCTGTTGTCTCTGATTCTGATCCAATAACTAACTTATAAATTGTTAAACAGCGATCAATTAGAAAAATGATTTAAATAATATGAATCATTGCTATTAATCTTCTGTAAGTTAATAAATGTATGATGCTAAAAAAAGCAGTCTTTTACAGCCTGAATATATAAGAAATTGTAATATGTTTTCAATTATATTTTGAAAAAAATATCTAAAGAATTATGGAAATTTTAAAATATATAAATACTTTGCTTTCTTTTGCAAAATGATTTTTGTTTATATTTCTATTAATTTTGAATGTGTAATATTCTTTTAAATAATTAGTTTCTTTAGACTTAAACTATCAAAATTAAAAGCATAATTAATACACAAAACTATTTGTGAAATTTTCCATTTACAGTCGATGTTTTTAATGTTAGATTTATGAAAATAAAAATAAATTTTATGTAATTATTGAATGACCAAAACTTCTTAAAAATTGCAAATTATTTGATAAATTACGGACGAACAATAAATATAAAATAGTACAGATTAAAAATAAAGAAATTTATCAGGTTGTAGATATCGCATTTTAAATACATTTTTATCTTTTCAATAGTTAAAAATGTTTAAACGAAGCAGCAACAATTTTATGAATATTCATGTTTAATTCGTGCCATATCTCTTTAAACTGGCAAAAGGAAAAATTAATTTTAAAATTCGTCTTAGCAACAACTCTATTTATTATTTATTAAAAAGTACATATCTTGTTTACTTTTCATATTCCTCTTATAAAATTAATGATCTAAATTATGTTTGGTAATTCTAGAAAGAAAAAAAAGCACAATATTTGGCAAGTAATTTATTTTTCTTAGTTTAAATGTGCATCTATTGCAATTATATTTATTTTCTGTTTTCCTGTAGATAGAGAAGGACAAGCACATAAAACAATTAAGATTAATAAATATTTTTGACTAGCCTCTGATAAATGTCGCTAAGGTGTGGTTAATATATCTATTTTTTCCCTTGCAATTCCTGCTTTCCAACTGTCGAATACATCACACGGACCTCCTCATAAATAAATAGTTTTCTCGAGCAGATGCTGCATTTTTCCATTCATTTTTTTTTTTTTTGGGGTTTTCTGTTGTTTAAGTTATCTTTATTACTCTTTCCTCTGTTAGAAATTTGATAACTCTTTTACGGTCAAAATGAGCTATTAATTTCACGAGTGTCAGAATAGTCTGTTGGAATAAATTTAACTTGTTCTATTTTGTTCTATTTTTATTTTTCTAAAGCAAGTTTGGAAAGTTATTTTTGTATTGAAAAAAATAATATTTTCTATTCTAGTAGCTTTGAATTTCTTGTGAATTGGAATCACATATTTATACTGAAGAAAGCCTAAAACATAAGTGAAAATAAATATCTTAATTAAGGTTTAAATATTTCTTTCTTTTGACTTACATCAAATATTAATTTTCAGCGTCGATTGGCTAATTTATTATTATTTGAATGACATGTGCATGTATAATAATGCATAAAAATATATTTAAAAAGATGACAAATTTATTTGGAAAGATTAAAAAAAACATATATCATTCTTGAGCAAAAATATCCTGATTTTTCGAAATGGAAAAAAAAAAAAATGACCAAATTTACGAATGGGAAATAAATTCATAAATATTAGACATAAAAATATGTATCTATATCTTTTAAATGATACTTCTGGAGAATTATTTCATGGGCAAATAATTTTCTGAGAGACAATTAATTTTTTGAATATTTTGAATAGTTCTGATTTATTAATTATTAAATTTATTTTAAAAGATTATCATTTATATTATGGATTTACGCTATCTTTCTTTTTAATATTTCATTTTTTTCAATGGAAAAAAAAATCATCATTCGGCAGGCAATTTACATTAAGAACCCAAATTAAATAAGAAATCATAGTTTTGCCAGGTGTCCTAAGGATAATTAGTCATTTATGGTATTAGCCAACGAATCAATCTTTCGCTATCATCTATATTGCTACATCCTTTGGTTCCCCAAAATAAAAAAATACTGCCACTATGTAAATACAACTAAGGTAGCTAGCTATAAAAGACTGTACTGAGAAAAAATTATTTTTCAGTTTTAATGTCTTGAAGTAGGGATTACTTCATTTATATGTCAGTATATAACACTCATTGATTTCAAACGCTTGCATTAACCATATAAGTTGTTATTTTTAATTGCATAGAAGTTTAACCACATTTGTGATAATACTTCAAACCTGAATCATTATTTTTAAATCAGTATCTATTCGATTTCAGACGTTTTTAAGAAGTAATTAATTTCTTGATTTTAGAGTAATTTTTTCTTGAATTTAGAGTATAAACACATGTAAAACCTCCAGCTGTCGTTTTCTTCATACAGTTAGGTGTTTTTTTAAGTTTTCGGTGGGATATCAAAACTCAACTGCAATATTGTACGAAGATTTAAATAAACACACCGTCAGCTTTAAACTAGCAAACAAGTTTATTGAAGGAAGTAGCAACTTGTAACTTTACAAGGTCGGGAAATTGTCCACGTCTAATGGGTAGCAGTATTTATACACGAACAGAATATTTCAGATGCAACTAATTTACATAATAAAGAAAGGTCTAGAATATTACAGAACCTAAGGAAACAAACTAAAAATTCACATTTTGAATATAACAGCCATGGAGAGCGTCAAACACGCTAACTCTGGGCTTGGATTAAGTGCTTTGATCATTCGACCACTGAGCTCATGGTAAACTTTATATGGCATTGCTACCTTCTCAAAAAGACAGGGTTTCGCTGCTATTTGGATTTGAAGCTTGTCAAAGGTCCTTTGTGAACTTCCTTTGCCTTCTTTTCCGGAAGAACGACACCTTGATAATGTTCATCTCCATTATCAGTCTGCTACGAAGGATCATGGTACGGCTTTCATGATCATGGTACGGTTTTCTTTTTATGGAGGCAAAATCAAAATCTTGCATTTCATAGGTGACGTCGGATAAACGGCACAACACTTGATAGGGCTCAAAATACCTCCTTAAGAACTTATCAGAAAGACGGACCTTTCGGATTGGAGTATTAACCCAAACGGGGTTTCTAGGACTAAAGACACCATTCGGTGTTTGGAATCATAACGTCGACGGTCTTTATCTTACGCTCTCAGAGTATGCATTATGGCCAACTGTCTCGGCTCTTCTGCTCTTGAAACAGTTTTGGCTATGTAATCATCCATTGCATCATCAAGGCAGAATGGAAACATCGTGTCCAGCGTCGTTTCGGCTTCATGTCCATGGAGTAGGTAGAACGGCAAGTCTCCTGTTGTCTCCTGCTTAGAGGTGTTACAAGCAGACGTAGCAAAGGGCAGAATTTCATCCCAGTTTTTCTATTCAGTATCAATATACATGGAAATCATATAGGGTAGAGTTTTGTTAAAGTAATCCGTCAATCCATTGGTCTGGAGATGATACGCCGTCGTCATGCGATGATCGATACTGCGCACTTTGACCAATGAGGTAACAAGTCGGGACTGGAAAACGGCACTACGATCTGTAATAATGACTCGAAGAGCTCCATGTCTTAGAATAATCTGCTAGAGCAGGAACGTGGCTACTTCTTCGGCTTCAGCATTTGGTAAGGCTCTGGTTGATGAGAAACGTATACAGTAATCTCTGCAGACTACGATCCATTTATTTCTACAGACAGACTTAGGAAACCTCCCAAGCATATTTTTCTATCCCAATGCGGAGAAAAGGTGTGACAGCTGGAGGAAGGGAAACCAGGCGTCCAGGTGGTAGTTGCGGAACTTATTTTCTTCGTTGGCATTCTCGACAATGCTTGATGTACTGAGCAACATTTCTATACATCCACGGCCAATAAGATCTTACGCTTATGTTTGTTCCGATATCTAGTCCTGATACGGCTATTCTTGTCAATGAGCATGGCTTAAGGTTTGTAGTTCTTCGTGGCATACACTTTCCAGGCGTCTACCTCAATGGCTTATTGGCAACATTTTCTAACAACAGTTCACTCCGGCCACAGTCTATCACGGCTTAAGAAGTTTCCGAGAAGTCCCATCCGAGGATTACGTCATGACTACAATGGCGTAGAACGAGGTATTCAAGAGGCATCAGTCTTCCATTTATAAAGACACGCAAACGCATTTTCCCACCGACCTAACAAAGCTGCCATCAGCGACATTCAGCATAGTGTTCATGGCGTCAACAAACATAACTTTCTTTACGGATTGACGAAACTTATAGGAGAAGATAGAAAATGAATCTCCCGAATTCACTAAGGCACTAATCGGCTGACCTGGACGTCTAGGTAGTTATAAGTAATCTTTGCGACCGATGGAGGATTTTCGTTATATGCTTCTCACCTGATGGAGAGTTCACTTTTCTTAGTTTTCCTCGTTTCTGCGGCTTGGAGATCGACTTGATCGATAATATGGCGATGGGGATCGGCCTCTATTAGGACTAAGTGAAAAACGGTGTACGAGGCTTGGTCAGTGAAACTCTTCTTCAGCGTCAGCGTCATCGAAGTTCTGTCGGTTGGCACGATAATTATCAAAAACGGCTTTCCCTTCACGGCAATAGCGTACGATGCGTCCAGGACATCCATCCACAGGGGGAACAAACTGGTTTGTCGTCAGTCGTTCTCCAAAGGTCAGTTTCCCTTGACTACGGTGCTGATTTCTGGGCATGGCTTCTAGATTTCCTCGTTACATCAGTTGTATAGGTGGGACGTCATTGGGTGTCTGGAGATTTTGTGACAATTGGTGCCAAAACACTTTCAACTTTGTCTTGATTGATGGTCTGTAGTGGCTGGGAATACAGGTCCGGAAACTAGTCGGTTTGATTAATTATTCGATGAATCTCTTGAAAAATTCTGGTAAAAACTACTAGGACAAAGGATGTAAGTCTGAAACCGTCTTATCCTAGAAGGATAAAAATGATGTTGTCTGAAAAAATTAGAAACGATATTTGTAATACGAAAGATAAAAGTATTAAAGAGAATTGTTTATGCTCTCTTGTACAATTCTGTGGATGAAGGACACTAAGTCTGACTTGTCCTCCATTGCTGCTACTGTTACGACATTTAGTAGTCTTTCAAATTTTCTGGGCCCAATTCTTTTCTCCTTCATGTCTTCAATGTAATTGTATCACTTGATGAAGTAAGTTACAGTATTCACTTCTTTCATTAAGAGCATCTGGTAAATATCTTCAGAAACGACTTTCACTAAGTGTGACACTTTCTAGTCGTCGGACATCGAAGGTTTGACTTCTTGACAAAGCCCTAATACACTCTGAATGTAAGACTGCGTACTCTCTCCTGCCTTTTGAGCTCTATATTTCAGTTGCTCTTCAGCCATCTTGGTGTACTTCTGACTATCGCCAAAAAGCTCATTTAAACCTCTCTTGAATGCGTCCAGGAGTCCAAGGCATCTTCGTTATTTATGTACCACTGTTTGGCAGTACAGTCTAGGGAAAAATATACGTTTGCAAGGCAAACCATTTCATCCCATTTGTTTAACTTGGCCATTTGATCGTACTCTGTTAGCCATTTCTGAGGATCATCTACACTCTCTCTAAGGAAGGTTGATGGGCTCCTTTAGTAGCTGGTGAGTAGGACTTACCACTACCAGCTTCGTATCTTCTGGCATTATCTGCTTCTTTCTTCTTTCTGGAGCGTAGAGACCAAATTTAGGTGGTAATCCACTTAACCGACTACTTTTGCGAATACTTTCAGAATCATCCATTATGGCGAAATAGGTAACCGGCACCTGCACTAAATTTGTCACGATGATTTAAATAATTTCACCGTCAGTTTTAAACTAACAAACAAGTTTATTGAAGGAAGTAGCGATTTGCAACTTTACAAAATCGAGAAATTGCCCTCGACTAGTGGGTATCAGCTTTTATACACGAACAGAATATTCCAGGAACAACTAATTCACATAATAAAGAAATATCTGGAATGTTAGAGAACATAAGGAAACAAACTAATAGCCCACACTTTGGATATAACTGCCATGGTGAGCGTCGAACCTACAGACGCAAGGTTTGGATAGCGTACTTTGACCATTCGGTCACTAGGCTTAGGGTAAACGCTCTTTATGCGGCAATATAGTATTTCTCTCTATCTATATTTAGCTTTGAGGAAAGAAAATAAACAGTGCTTTTAAAAGGAATTTCTTTTTTCAACTTTCTCTAATTTTTCATGATTTAGATTGTAATAACATTAAAAATAAAATATAAATAGTTTATTTTTGGTATTATTACAATCTAAATCACCAATAATTCGTGTAACTACCTAATGCGTATAACAGTATTAACTAACTATATATTGAATGTAACAATATTACGTAATGTATATGCATAAATTAAAAAGTAATTTTATAATGTCTTAAGCTTTGCTACTTTATGTGATTTTGTTTCTACTTGCAAATAGATATGCTTGAATGTGAAGAAATAATTAAAGATTTGAATAAAGGGTTAATATAAGCAAATGTAAATGAACATTTGTATTTTTATAAAATCTGAAAGAAGAAAATTTTGTCATATTAACTGATAAATGTTATAATTAGGAGAAATATATTTAAAAAAATAAAAAGGAATGAAACCATAGTATAGAACCGTAATTCAAAGGAATGAAAAATATTAAATACTGTATTTCTATAACCATATTTGTGCTATTGAATCAGAATAACATGTCAGAATTTCGAATACATGAAACTTTACTATTTGAAAATAATAGGAATATTCAAAATGAACTGGGAAACATAACACATGCATTTATTCCAAAAATTATGAATTAATTATTATATAGTCTCATCATCCAAATAAGGAGAAATAGTTTGTTCGTATGCATATCAAAAAGAATGCCTGTAAAGGAATGAAATTATGTGCAAATGTGCAACTCCAAAATTGTGAATAGGTATTAGCTACTCAAATTAACCCATCCAGTCGAATCTTGTCTGTTTGTCCATATTCATATTTCAGGGGTAAAATTATATAATATATTATTATGAAATTATATATGGACATATTGGAAAAATTTTAAATTTTAATTGGAATCTTAAATAAAATCAATCTGAATTTTGGTGTATTTCTGTGATAACATTCACAAAAAAAGATGTTTGCTTTACTTTAGTTCTAAGGTATTGTCTTTTAAAATATACCAATTTACTAATTTAAATTTTTTTTAAAAAATGGCAATATAAAATTATTGCTTAGTTTCCAACATTAGATTATAGTATTTCACAGAAATCCGAACCTTTTTCAATGTTTCTTTAAATATTTCATGACAACGTTTTCTTCATATATTGGTGTATTTCCGTGATAACTTTCGAAAAAATTATTTCACAAAAATATATGTTTGCTTTGCTTTGAGATAATGTCTCTTAAAATATACCAGTTTACTAATTTTAATTAAAAAAATTGGCAATATAAAATTATTGCTTAATTTCCAACATTAAATTATAGTATTTCACAGAAATCCGAACCTTTTCAATGTTTCTTTAAATATTTCATGACAACAATTTCTTCCATTTTTGTAATCTAAAAAAAAAAGATTTATGCATAATATATGTATAATTTTTAGACACAATGCCACAAGTCTTAGAAAATAGATTAATCGCAAATTTACGTTTTCAACCTCTTACTTACAGTTCTTCATGCCCACAATTCTAAAATGCTCTAGAACCTATGTCAGAAATTTAAAATCAAACGGTTTTGTTTCTGATCATTTGAGATAATCATTGACTTATCTAAATAGAACTATATTGTTGCCATTTGCGTCTACATATTAAGTATTTTTCATGAATCACTATTTCATTCATGATATTCATAGAGTTCAAAGCAACAAATCTTTCAGTATTTCCAATTTTTTTTCTAAAAGAATATTTAAATACTATCTTCATCTAAATCTTGAATATACTTTAAATAAAAAAGTACAAAATATTTCTTCATCAAAATTTTAATCCATAATCTTTCATACACCAATCCAAAGAAGTTTTATTATCAATAAGATTCACGATCAAAGTTTTTATTTAGAGAGCATGAATTTAATAACCTCTAATACAGTAATATAGAAATAGGAAAGAGCACGGGATGAATTATAATTGAGCGGAACTACCGTCGCTAACAGGCTAATGAAATTCATACGTGAGTAACTGAATCACCTCTACTAGGAAGTCTAAAATGTTGAAGTGGCTGCAGCTGCTGAAACTTCCAGTGTTTAATCAACTGCTGGATTTGCTGGAAGTCCTGTTGCTGTCAATTTTGGAGTACATATACTTTATCAAACATTGGAATCGAATGGACTAGGAGACAGAACGATGTGGAGAACAAGTACTCCCGGTATGGATAATTGTGTTCGATTGAATGAATTGAAATTATCACTTTGAACAAAAAGTTTGGTATAACGCTTTGGAGAATATTAAGTGGATTATATCAGCATGATATAATTTATATGGAATGTATTTTTGTTATATATGTTTTCCTATTTAGAAGAAAAGACTATGATGAAAAGGAAAAAAAAGTACTTAAACAAATGTATTAAATACCTCACTAATTTTGGCATATATATATATATATATATATGATTTTATAAAAAAAACTATATGGAATAAGTTTTTCATTTTGTTATGCAGTGATCTCTCGGTGTTTTTCAACTTAATTCCACTTATGTATTTAATCGAGTTGTTTTTTAATTGTGTCTTCGAACTTAATCGTTAATATGAAACCAATTGTTCCCGAAAATTTAAGATTTCAGTAAATGAAAGTTGTAAAATAGTTTTTCATCTCCTTATAAAATATAATTAGTGAAAAGTTATTGCGTTTAATTTTTTTCTGTTTCGTTTTACCAACAATGTTTGCTAAGATACATTTGTAAAAGTCAAAATTCATCCTTTTTTTAAATGTTTTGAAATATTTTTGGTGTTTCAGTGTAAGTTGAAATGATGTAAATCCATTTGCTAATATAATTTATTAGAAAATTATTTGATATGAATATTTTGCAAAACAAAAATTTCTAATTTCAATGTGTATTAGAATTTATTTTAATATAAAATAATAATTGATAGTTTTCTTAAATTATGAATGGGTTGCTTTTTTTCTATAATTTTTAAACTGCATTGAAAAAATAGATTATTTATAAAAAAGAAAATAAAGATTTAAAAAATAAAATAAAAATAAAACAAAGGCCATATTCAACATTTAAAATTAATAACAAGTGACTAAACGAAGACTTAGTCTTCCATAAATTTCATATTCCTCCCTTCTTTTTTTAAAAATTGAAACTGAAAAAAAATGTTTTGCATTTCTTTTTTCGGACAATATTTATTTAAAATGTTTGAAAAAATTCGATTAAATATTAAAATTCTTATAATTCTTTTCTATAAAACAGAAATATATTTTATATAAATCAGTCTCGTAATGACAACATATTTTAAATGTTATTACATTTTTTTTATTCCCTCAATAAAAATTCCATTTATGGAATTTTTTGCAAATAAATAATTTATTTTAAAATTTATTAAAACAATTTTTGCCTTTACTGAAATTGTAAAAATATGGAAAAGATTTTTTAAAATAAAACTAAAAAATATTCCAGGCATTCCCTGATTAATATTTCTTTTCTTTTCTGTCTTTTTGAAATTTTCAGATTTTTGAAAGTAAGTAAAAAATATTTTGTTCTTTTCTTTGATAGAGATATAAGGAAAATACTTCAGCGTATCTAATTATCGCATTTTTATGCCATATGTTTACTAGATTTGGCCGTAAGGAATATTTAATTTTCTGGATTAATTTTAGATTCATTTGAGTATAAATTCATATGTTTTATACTGTTATTCATAGTCATACAATTTTCAATATTTTTAAGAAAAAATTGAGTAGGCTTCAAAAACTTATGCAAATGATAAAAAACAATGAAGCGTGTTTGGGACATTTTTACAATAATATACATACAATGTTCAACTTAAAAGCGAAAAAGTATGAAACATGCTCAAATAAATTTTAGTCTTTTGCTTTTTCATAAATTATTTGTTATTACGTATTAATAAGTTGTTTTTTCATACTTAATACTTTAAATATCATCCAAAAACAAAATACAAATTACAGTAAAAAACTAGATACGGTTCATGCAGTAAAAAATTGGATGTTGTTAATAAACAACTGAGAAGTAAAAAAAAGAATATGGAATAAAAAACCCTATGAAACAAAATGAAAGTCTTTTTTCAAAAATACGTACATACTATCTATAGACTTTAAAATTTTCAGAATCAAAAATATAGTGTCAAATCATGTGATATTCTAATTCTATGCACCATATTTACTTTATTTCACAATATTTTTATGTGATTTCTTTATTTATATAAAGAAAAAAGCGATATACATTATTTGAATTCATTCTTTAAAATAAAGGCAAGAAAAAGTTTATCAATCAAGGAGAAAAGAATTAAAAGATGACTTACTTTAAAAAGGTTTGCCAATTTATATAATGCTACTCTTTCAAAATGTGAAATTCAAAACATTAAAATAAGGTTTTCAATTTTTTGTTAATGGAAAGCATTAATTTATCCAGAAAAAGATAGTGACATAAATAGATCAAAAAAGCGAATATGTTAAAAAATATATTGAAGCAGTACTTTAAAATATTTGCCTTGCATTGTTTTTTGCATTTTTTTCGTTATCATGGGACGTGAGATTAACAACAACAATACAAAAATAAAAGTTTCGATTTGTTTCTACAATGCTTCAGTTCTAAACTTAAAGCAATAACTAATCAGTTCTACTCTTTTCTATTACTTATATAACTTTAATGTAAAATATGTTGTTAGTATTTTTTTTACTCCCTGATACTCGTAAGAGAACGAAGTGTAATTGATAAACCTCTAATTTGAATAATTTATTTAATATTATAAGAGAATCATGTATATTGAATTATGAGCTTTTTATTAAATACATATTTATGAATTTGTTCATAAGAACTTCATAACTGAGATGTATAAAATAAAGATATGTTAGTCACGTTAAAGGAAATATTTACTCTTTCATTTGTTCAAATCATTTCATATATCATCTCTTAATACATTAAAAATATTTTTTAATGTTTGTCAATCATATTCGATTCAATATTTATTGTCTCATTTGTATAAATCTTTATATAAATAATCTATTAATATATTAAAAAATATTTTTAATATACATGTGCCATATTCGAGGCAAAATTTATTCTCTCATTTTTTTTAAAATCCTTTTATATATCATATGTTCTTATTTTCCACTTTTTTTGTCATATTCCAATTGATTTTAATGGAAATATAATGAAGAAGAAAATTTTAAAATAAACAAACTCATTTTACTTATGGACAAAATGAAAAGCGTGATTACTTTTAAACATAGATTTTTTTTTTATCTATTAAAGCACAAACACATATACGCACCTTGAAATTCTTTATAAGTAAAAAGATCAGAAAGGAGTTAATTTTTATTCTGCAGAATATTATGACACGCGTAATATTAATATCATATTTTAGCTAAAAAGGATCGATTATAGAAGAGACATAGAAGAGAAAAAGTGGATTGAAAATGAACGCAATAAGACAAAATTAAAATAAGTTAAGATGAAGAGAAACATCGGATTAAGAAAATCATTTGTTTATGTCCATGTTAATGGGAAGCTGTGAATGACATAGAATTAGAATCTACGGCTGAAAAGAAAATTGTTACTCCTCAATGACATTCATAATTACTTGTATCGGCAGAGTTTATTGGTGCATATTTTTGTTTGTCCTTCTTTTACATAGCAAAAGAAAGAAGTTGCATCTTGACCAAAATTTTAGTTTAAATTCAATGAAGGGAATATTCTATCTTTTTTTGATGTGTTATTGTATTATCATGTGAGAACATGATGTTGTTTTGGTTTAAGGTTTTTTGAAGCCCTCAAATACGTACGTAAATATTTTGAAGTCTTAAATTTAGTAGGTATCAAATTGGTGATTTATCTCTTTTAGGGTAATTAGAAAATAATGCAAAAGATTTCCTCATTTCACGTTTTATCCCCAAATAAAGATAAAACTTCATTTCCAAATTATTCATTGTCTGAATTCTTACGACATGTCTTAATTAATATAAGTCATTAACCAGTATAAACCATTTGGAAACAATCACGAGGATGTCGGATTATGCATGAGTTTAGAGAAACGATGGCTTTTTTTTAAAATCTCAGAATTGGTTGAGAGTTATTTAAGTATTTTAGGGCTTCAAAAGGCTTTAAACCAAAACAACATCATGTTCTCATATTATTTATAGATATAGACATATATAGTAAGAGAGAGGGAGCGAGACCTTGTAGAGAAGCCTGTTTCAAACCGATTTAAACTGCTTAATAACGTAATTTAATCAATACAAGCAATGACTTAAGAACAATAATGTTCTCACATGAGAACTGGGAATTTGTGATGGTAGATTTCATTAAAAAAAATCTTCTTTTCTTTTCTGCCCTATTATACATTAAAGAAATATTCTTGACATGATATTAAAATCTGAACCATTGGGAAGTAAACATTTTCTTTACTATTTCGATAAAGTTTAATTTAGTTATATTAAAAGCCCATTCGAAAACAACACTAAGGTTGTTTTGGGACGGTCTTCGTAATTTTGAAACTTGGCCAGATGACAAGGATGATACCTGAGTTGCATGTTGCAAAATTTTATATAGTATTTTTAATTTAATTTATTTTTGAGTTTTACATCCTATACACCGATAGAATAAAAGTCTTAAAAATGTATGCGGTATTTCAAAGAATTAGTTCAGGAAAGGAAAATTTAGACATTTTTAAATTGTTCTTCTGTACTAATGGTTTTAGCAATTAGAGTTCCTTATGAATATCTTGCGAATTTCCCTTACAAAATATTGAATTGGTAATCATTTAAAACTCTGTAACTAATATGATATTTTAATGAATAATGACTTAAATGATAATCACATATACCTATTAAAGCAACATGCCCAATCACCATTATCAAAATTACAAAAAATAGGTTCTTTTCATAAAAAGAACATTTTTACTTAAGTCTCTAACTTGATTACAATTTAAAAGAATCCAATACATAATGCATGTTTTTATTCTTTTAATCACAATAATAATATAGAAGCATTTACAGTTGTATTTAATATTTTTCATTTATTTTCACCTTAAAACCGTTTCATCAGAATAACTTATCCTTTATATCAACAAATCACTTAAGCATTTTAATTTCGTTTAGACATTTTTTTCTAATGTAATAAGATAATTTCATAATGCATATTGGTTTTCCAGGGAGCAATTTATACGTGATACCTTAGAAATAAATTATTTCTAAAAATGCATCGTTGCGAAACTTATTAAAATTATATTTTTACCATTTTATGTCTTCTGCGTCGAAAATATTTTTTATTATTATTTTATTCTATTCTATATTTTTTATCATTATGGGTATTAAAAATGAATTACATTTTACTTTCTTAATAATGTCAATAGAAAGCAATTTATTTCAATTTAAAAACATTTTAGATTGTTATAATTATTAATACAAGCTAAACTAGGTAGATTATTAAACTTTTTGAAAAATAAAACCAAAATCTTAGAAATGTTGGAAAATAGTGAATATGAAACAGAAAAATTAAATAATTTATTTTTTAATTAGTAAATATTAAACAAATAAATTGTTTAATTTATTTAATATTCACTATTTCACCAAAATGAAAATTTCAATTCAAAATAAAATTTGATTTTTTTCTAAGTTTACTTGTTAAATTACATAATACAACATACTTTGTGGAGATAACATTCAATAGTTTTTAGAAAATAATTGATATTTAAAGCTTCTCCATATTTCCCAAAGTAAATTTTATAAGATTTCCTAAATTACTTATATTTCTGAATTTTTCTAATCGAAATGGAAATATTATTTGTGAGAAAATGAATTCCATCTTTTTATCTCACGTGTTTGAAGTCGTTTCTATAAGATATATTTGATGTCATAAAAAAATTGATAAAGTATTTACATGTATAAGAATAATTTACATCAAAAATGCTTTCCATTTTTGCTTATTTATTTTATTGAAAAAAAGTAAACAGACCTAATTTTTATCACTTGTTTTCATTATTTGATATAGGATAAACTATATGGTATATGTTGTTTTTGTTATGACACTTATCTAACATGTCCGTTTATTATCTGACAGCTATTAAGCCTAGTATGCAGTTTCATTTTGTAAATCCTTTGTTCTAAAAAATCAAAAAAATTATCAAATTGATATTTTTTCCATAAGTATATTTTTAAGAAATAAGAATCTTTTTTTCAAGCACTTTTCTATAGATTACAAGTAAGATTAATTAAGTAAATCAATTTTGCACTTCAGCAATGACTTCTACATAAGTTACAACATTTATTCCTCTAAACACTTCCTTCAGTGGTCCAAATATTTAAAAATCAATTGGAGTCAGGTCTGGTGGGTGTTCCAACACTTCTAAATCAACTTCGTCCTTGCTTAGATCGACATACCGGACTTATGTATGACGAGTAACTTCTGCATGATTAATACCTTCCTCAAACAAAAAGTCAATCACTGCTCCCATTTCTCCCTTGGTGAAGATCACCAATGAAGCTACAATGCTTAACAATCTGTTGCACTCCAACAATCAACTAGGGAAAAAATGTGATAAGATGCATAGAGATGTTGCTGATTAACCTAATTGAGTACTGAATTCAAAATGTTCAATTAATATCCTTCATCGTCCTTGATATCGAAATCTAAAATTATAGTTAAAAACATTTCATCATTATTATATATTATATGAATTAGTAATTATTTATTGCATTGAAATATATGAATCATAAAAAACTTCACATACTATAATCTTTTTTTAAAATGCTGAGCTCTGTAAGAACACATTTAATTTTGAGTTTCTTAAAACCTTGCTGTATAAAATTTACCACTAATTATTTCTTCCATTTATCGCTTTTTAAAGGGAATGAGCATATATATATATATATATATATATATATATACCATATTATTCCACACATGGTTCAAAATTTTTACAAGGCGATTTAATTTCAAAATCATTATATTACTTATGCATTATTATTAATGATACTTTCTTTTTTTAATAAAATAAAATTTTTATTTTTTTTAAAACATTTTTATTGAAAAGTTGTAATGATATATTTCTTTGTAATGATAAAACACACTGTTTATTATTCTTAAATTTTTTTTTCAGTTTCAACATACTCATTATATTAACTAAGAATTACTTCAAATGTAGTATCTTATTAATATACTAACAAAAAAATAAATGTTTTAAAACATTAATTTTCAAACGAGACAAATTTTTAATGCAAATTTTTCAAGCAATTAAATTAAGTAAATAGTAATAATACAGACTGATAAAAATATTAGAATTTTGAAATCACATTAAAAATAACTTTAATCAAAAAATAAATTAAGTTGAATATAATTAATACCATTTGGTTGATTAAGATATATACTTGCTATTTAAAAAGATCAAACAGTTTTTTTTCTTTTAAATATTCATAAATTTTTAGCAAATAATCAAAACTATTAAACAAATTGATATGAACGATTGTAAAAAAGGATTTTAGATTCAATTCCCTTGTGAATAAGAATAGTTTACGGGATTAATTATGATTCTTCGGTTATATACTTTCAATAATGAATAAAGTTATAATCGTTTTCCATAACTAAAAAACGTCATGAATATGAGAATGACAATTCGTTTCAATAAGAAAATGATTACATTTTAAATAATTCATCAGTTGCAAATGTGTTTAAAAATGTAAGTCTTTCTCTAAATCCTATTGAGCAAAAAGACAATTTGTTAAATTCTACATGATTCCTTGTCGTTTATCTGGCAGAAAAAGTAAATTTTATTTTCAAGCTAAAAATATATATAATGTTTTAAGCAAGCGAACTATTAAAATATAATTAGATTATAAATTAAAGCAAGTTGGGAATTTGCCATCATTCAAGAAGGCAATTATTGGCAGTATTATTAAAAACCTCTTACATCTGATAGTTTAAGGTTTGTAAAAGTAGAACGTTGTTCGAGGAACAAGTTAACGCAATATTTGAATTAAATAAAAAAGAAACAATTTTTTTCTTTAAAATGTTATATTTTATTGAAGTACATATGATACGGTTGTGCATGGAATAATCCATAAGACAAATGTTTACTTGGCTTTGAGTGCACATAAGCACACTTTTGTCGAAATGAACCATGGTCTTTTTGCGTAAATGTGACTGAATGTATTTGATTCAGCGAAGAATTTCCTCCTAGAATGTACGCGTGCTTATAGACTTGCAGGCGTAGACGCTTGACTTCAAATAACTTCATAAAAATCAATCCAATGGTGATACATCACATAATCTATAGGGCACCAACCCTCAAATTTTTGAACTGAAGCCTCCATAATTTTCCATTTTAAAATATTGCTCTATAATTAACATACATAGTTCTATAGCCCAAGACCCATTTTTAGTAAAACGTAAGACGTCTTCACATTCTATAATCAGTAATAAGTGCTGGATATCAAAATATTCTTGTATTTTTTGTCTCATATTTGACAATGTCTATTATCACAACAACTGATTAAAAATTTTTATCTTGCTTCGAAAATTTGAAAGTACTTTTTTCAATATTATAATGCAAAGGAATTTCAAAAATCAATACATTTTCGAATATCAAATATTATTAAGATCTTTAAGACCTCAAAAAGATTTTTTAAATGACATCCGAATGCATGTATAAAGTAGTTTCCGTACATCACTTCCAATTATAATTTTGTATATGCGCTCGGATAAAACATGAAACTTTATTTCAAATCAGATATTAAATAAGTTTAAATAACACTTTTTTTGCATCCTTTCAAAATGAGTAAGAATGATAAAAAAAAGAATTTTTCACAATATATTTCAGGCATAAAATCAATTATTTTTATGTCAGTGCGATATAATTTATTGTTCCCAACAGCAAATTATTTCTTTATACTTTAGAAGGATCAAAAATAATATTTGAAGACATTAGTAGTGATTTTTTTAATCTATGGATTCTTGAAAGAATGACAGTGTGATATTTTTTTCACAGTTTTTATTTACTAAAAGAGATTAGGACAATTAGAGAAGACTCAAAAATATTCACATAAGAGCATGTAAGTAAACCCCTGGTTGCTTAAATTTTTTTATTGTAAGATGAGATTGACATTTTTTGAATTTGATTCATTCAATTATGTCCAACGAGATACTAACGTATAATTAACTTTGAGAAAAAAAATTAATTCCATTACTCACAATGTAAAAAAAAATTACAGATATCATGAGGGTACATTTTCTTTTTATTAATATTTTAATAAATTGTGCTCCCTTTTTTATTTTTCGCTCTATCAAAGATATCCTGTGTAATTCTGCATGGTAGGAGATAAATAAATGTTAGGTACACATTTTAGTAACATAAAGCATTTTTTGTCAATAAATTTAATTTTAAATTTGTTATTAATCTATAGATACTGAAGTACAAATACTATTATATAAAAGATATATATTTTTTTGAAAAAATGTCACTTATTGCGTTTTTCTTAGCATAAAATTTGTTATTACAAAAATTATGCTTTTTTAATTGTATTTTAATATAATTTTTTATCACCTCAGCGACATTCTGGTAATTATTAGCTTCGTATTGTAGTTTTTCTGTTCCTGCGTTGCGAAATAATACTTAACCTTTTAAAGCCTTTACATTCGATTATAATAAATGTAAAAATTCTAGCACGAATTTTTTAAAATGCAAAATAATCGATGCAAATTATTATTTAAAATTCAATGTTTTTTTCATGATTATTGAAAAAAGAATTTAAAAAAAATTATTCGAAAGGAATTTTAAAAATAAAAATATTTTAAATAAAGCATTGACCAAGATTACGATTTATAACAAAAATAATATCTTTACATCTCAAGATGAATCAATTCATAAAGTAAATTGTAAGTTTGTTCGAATTATATGTTTTTCTAGAATTGTTTTTTAAATATGTTACTGTAGGATAAAATATAAACATTTTAGTATTTAAATGAGGATGTCAAAGTATCCGAACAATGGTTATCGACCACATTGGCGATTTTTTTTAAAAATCGTTTTTTCTTGTAGTTCAGACTTTCCTCCTTCCAAAACAGTTTATCTTTGATAGGAAAAGGAAGACTTGACCTATGATCCTGTGTCACATATTTTTCAGATAAAATCTGTCTTTAGCTTCAATTTTCTCAAAACTTTAATTTTCACAAAAATTCTCAACCGTTAAAATGATATCTCAAAAACTAAAAGAGGTATTTACATAAAACTTCCAACGTGTATTTTAAATAATATGGGTACTGAAATGAGTCAAAAATTTTAATGTTAGTGAAACACTTTTTCATTTATAGGTGTTTTTATAAAAATAAAGCTATAAATTTAGGGAAAAGGTTAATATATGTGTATATTTTCATCCATAACTTCTTTGCATCTCAAAATTTTTCTTAGATTTTGGTTCATTCCATTCATCACTATATTTTATAACTCTTGTAGAAAGAAAAAAAGGGATTTCTCCATTACAATTTTGTGGAGTGTTAACCGTTTTTGTTAAATTTCCTTAGAATTTACAACAAATATTTTTTTCCAAATTATAGTATAATTTCAATTTTTTTTCTATTTCTAGTATTTTGTATTTTAGTTGACAATACATCTAAACCACAAAGTTTTCAGTAGTTTTTAAAAAATCCATTTTTTTCAATTTTTTTCCCTCTGAACGTAGTCAGATACCTTAAGTATAAGAAATTTTACTCTCAGGGTGATACTTGTAACAAAATATCTAGGAATTATATATTATAAAAAATTTCTAAATCCAGTATTTTCAATTTATTTCTACAACAATTTTTCTATTTTCATTTTTACTCGTTGCATTTTGAATATTATTATCATTTTTGACATAGAAAAAAACGAACGTTAAAATATATTGAATTAAAAATTAATATCAGTATTTTTTTTTGTACGTGAACGTTAAAACATTTTGAAAGGAGCATTTGTTAATACTATTTCTAAATAATTAAATGGGTAATGAGATCACATGTTTAAAGCATGATTTAGCGTAACTCCGAAGTATCCCGTTTAATCCAGAATTTTTTCATAATGGCATTATATGTAATATAATATCGTTTTATTTTATATTTTAAAATTATATACGTTTCTGTTTGCTTAATAATGCATATTTCAATAAAAAATTAATATGTTCGCAATTTGTAATGCACAAGAATAACATAATTTATGCTATTAGTATATATATTCTGAATTATGTAATCATGTAAATTAACATGAAATATATAACCATGTAAATTACTAAGAAATATATAACCACGTCAATTACAATGAAATATATAACCATGTGAATTACAATGAAATATATAACCATGTCAATTACAATGAAATATATAACCATGTCAATTACAATGAAATATATAACCATGTATATTACCCTACAACATGTAACCATGCAATTAAATATGAGTATAATTTTGAAAATAACTGAGAATATATAAAATGTAGGGAGTAATTTGATTTATTATCAAATTTTTAAATAGCCTACTTTTATAATTTATTAGGAAACGCTTGCTTGTCTTAAAAAGTTGGCTTTATACTTGTTATAAAAATTAAAAAATGACTCTTAACACATCATTAGATACACAAATCACTGAAATGAATTCATGTAAACCGGTTAACACAATGTAAATGCATTTTATATAAAACTAATTATAATTTCTTTTTAATAAATATAAAATTCCGTCAATAAAAATAACTAATATATTTTTGTTTAATAATTTTTCTTGTTATTTTAATTTTATACAATTTTTTTACACACGTATCATGCAATCTTTGACACATATTTGGCAAATTTGAGGGCAATTCACTATTTTTATGTTTGGAGTTCGTATATAACATACATTTTACCAGGACGAATTTAACATAAATATTACTCTGTAATCAAATGTCTTAGATTTTATAATATACATTTTCTTTGATACAAAAATGTCATTCATATTTCTAGTATTATCCATTATTTAAATGGTGTTTATAATAATAATCAATTTTTGAAAATAACAAGTAGTGATGTTTTATGAATATAATATATTTCTAATTAATTAATGAAATAATATTTTCATATTCTGAATTAAATTATTTCGCAGTTCAACTAGTCCAATTTTTGCCCGTTCAAGCATCGACGCCAAGCCAACTCATCATTTTTTTCTACAAATATAAGAAAATAATGTTAAAATATTACAAAGAGAAAGATTCCCACAATTTTTTTTCTAAATTCTTACTCTATTAAAAGAAGCATTGTCTTATTTTTACTCAGAAGCCTGACAATTCTTATTCTTTTAGCAAATTTTTTAAACGCTGAAATAATTGTATATCTCTAAAAAGAATCTTCAAATATTGTTATTAAAATTAACGCTTTTATTAAATTATTCTTAAACTTTAGTATTAATAAGTTTAAAATAATTTAATCTATTCATTCGGAAGCATTCTAAAAAAATTCAATTATATTTAAAATCTCTCTTTTTTTTACTAATTTGCTAAAATAAATTAAGAAGAATGAATGAAAGCCTATAACGCATTTCAAAAGTTCTAAGTAAAATTGTGATGTTCTTTTTTATCTTCTAATATTTGGATATAAAATTCAAGATATATTTTTATAAATTACCTGTCTGAATGAGAAAAAAAATTAATGACAATATATGCTTTAAATAAGCAGTTTTAAAAACATATACTTTTGATCATATTATTTAACTTATAAAAAATTATTTTAACAATAATGCTTATTAAATCAATAGCAATTATTAAAAAATAGCAATCACTTAAATGAAATATATATATTTTTAAAAAAATTATTATATATAAATAACTGTCAATGTAAACAAAATACATTTATAACCAACCTTGTTTGATAAAAATTATTATTATTTATTTTCAAATATAAGAGGCAGCAGTATTTTATTTTACAAGTACAGGAATCAAAATGCAGAAACACTGCCGGCATGCTATATCATTTGCTTCTATTAAAACATGTTTTCGTAGTAGTTTTGCAGTATTAGAAGTTTTCTTGTTGTTGTTGTTGAACTCCACTATTTCCAAATTCAGCAGGGATTTTGATCATAAAGTTTCGAATTTCGATTACTAATAATAGAGGTTTTTGGAAATGGGGATATAAAATTTAGAACGATGGGCATGCACACAGTTTCGGATGTTGCGATCATAATAGAGAGCCATAAAGCAGGATTTATATCCACTATTTTGGTGCTTTTGATATCAGAATACGAGAATATATCATCAAAGATATCACTTTATATTTTTGCTCCTGGCTTGGTGTTATTGAAATGTTATAGTACCATGTAGAGAGAGGTGATGTAAATCGAATAAAGCAACAGTAAAGTATTACAAAAGATTCAGTAATATCCGGTGTTGAAATTTAGATTCAAAGTGAATTATGATCTCCGACAGAGAAACGACGCTATAAAGAAGATACTCATAAGAATGTAGTGGAATATCTATTTATTTTTTTAAAAAGTGTAATATTTTATATTTTTAATATTTATTTATGCAACTTTATAAACTGAAATATTTTACGAAGAAAAGAAGTGAGCTCCTATTTGAGGTTGATAGTATTTAATTCGAAAATATCAAATAATTCATATCTAATTTTAGTATTAAAGTAATTTTTAGAAATTGTATGTTAAGTATTAATTTTTAGCAATTGTTGAAGAAGTAAAGATATGGGCAGGTTTATAATTAATAGTCATATTACATTTATTTTATATTCTAATCGAGTTATTTGCTTAGGGATGTGTTTAAATTTTCAGTTTTTAAGTAATTTATTTATTCGTAAGTAAACCAAAATTAAATATCAGTAATCAAGTATACAACACATATCTACTATTTTTCCAATATTTCGAAATCAAAATGAAGGTATAATTACTTGAAGGAAAAAAAATTCGATAGAGTTTGACAATATTGACCCATTGTCATTCCAAATATTCCCAAATTTTAAAATTGTAATTTTTAATATATATTTCAACTTTAGCTATTTTTTATAGATGAGCCTTATCCTTTGGTATAGTATAATGGAAACTATGGAAACTATTATATTAATATTTGAATAAAATTTTAAAAATTAATCGCAATGATTATGGATGATTGCTTTTGAACTATTAATCTCTTAATCAAAACTGAAATATGATAATCATAAATGGAATATTCCAGAAATAATGTAATAATTAATGTCCCAAATAATATAAGATAAATGTTTCAAATTTAAAAGAATAAATAAAGTTAGATAAATTTAGCAGTATCACATTCATGGAAATGAATGATTTAGAAGTTATATGATGCAAAGCCTCTTGTAGGATTTTGACAAATTTAAAAAGAGAATTTGATATGCAAACAATCCATAATAAATATATAGCTGTTTAGCTATTTTTATTTATGTATTTATGGTTTACTATAGAATCCGATATAGTATACCATAAATAAATTCCATCATCTACCGATTACAAACAAACATAAAATATTTTTTAAGATTTAAGATCTTACTTTGATTTAATTTTATCACTTAATGCTTTGCTGCTTATGTTGTTAAAAGTAAGATAACTTAGTCTCTAATAAATTCGACATAAAATTCAAAAATTTTGCTACGTTTTCAATGAGTATTTCTTAAAATGAATGTTTTTTCTCCTTAAGCTATGTCCGTTTCTTCTTTTAGCTTTTTTTAATTGAGGTTTTAAAGTATCTACCTAGAATATTAGAATATCTTAGAGCACCGGTATAAAAATTAGAGCATTAGGTAACTTAAATCAGAGTATCTATTTTTTTTAAAATTAGAACAAAATCTGTCACACTCAATTAAAACGTCAGTAAAATATTTATGTTCGTAAAATGATGGTCCATAATGTAACAGTCAGTAAAATATTTACCATTCTGTTTAATGTTGATATAGCATGTTAATTATAACTGTTAAAATTTTGTTTTTAACTATTTTAACTATTATCATTATTAGTTTTATTGTAGTTAGATAGGCATCAGTCTTTCGACGACGGTTTGAATCAAAATTCTAGAAAATTTGATTTGAACTCGAAACTTAAAATCAGAATTTTTAAAAAATTGAAAATAGAGAAAAAAAAGAAAGAGAAATAGCATTTTTTTCTGGTGTTATATTTTTTTTGGCTGATTTGAAATTTAACTTTTCTAATGAGATTTTTTCAAAGTAAATAAAATATAAAATGGCAGATTTTTATTATCAATAGAATAACACATTAAAAATTTCCAGAAGATTTGTATTAAATTATTTCTAGTCACTCATTAATGTCTGTTACACCTTAAGTTTTTAGAGAATTTAATAGAACCATTTTTAAGTTACTTTAATATGCTATAATTAATTAATATACTGATCTTCCCCTTAATAATCTGTTTTATTAATTTTAAAATCCCCTTTAATATGTCATATATTCGCATTATTAAATATCCATAATTATTAAAGTATCCAGATTTAAAAAAAAAATATTTAAAACTGTGGTTTTCATATGTATTGTCAATTACAAAACGAAATATTATAAATACAACAAAATTATATAAAAATCTAATATTTGAGAAATAGGAAAATGTCTTATAAATTTTAATGAAATTTAACCAAAAGTGTTAACATCCTACTCAAAATTATAAAGAAACAATAATTTTTTTTAGTACAAAAGTTACAGAATATAATACTGAATGAAATGAACCAAAATCTAAGAACAATTTTGAGATGCAAAGAAGTTATGGCTAAGAATGAGATTATATATGTATTTTTTCAAACATTTAAAACTTAATTAAAAAAAAAACTACAAATGAAAAATGATTTCACCTACAATAAATTATTTGTTTCAGTTCATTGCCCATATTATTTAAAACACACGCTGAAATATTTATATAAATGCCTCAATTAAATTTTGTGATATCATTTTAATGGTAAGGAATTTTATGAAAATTAAGGTTTTGAAATATCTGAAGTTAAAGACAATTAGTTGAAAAATATGTCAACCTGGATGATAGGTCAGGCCCTCCTGTTCCTAGAAAAGATACATTGTTTTGGAACGAGGAGAATCTGAACTACAAGAAATAACAACTTAAAGAAATTCGCCAATGTAGTCAATAACCAGTGTTTTTAACACACTCGTATACCTTAATTAACACATTTTATTCAATTAAAATGCCATTTCTTTTTCTTAATTATTCCACTTTCAATTTCTCTATGCACTTAAAAAGGCGTACAGAATAAAGTTATGCATGTAAATTCGCATGAAAATCGTTTTTCAAAATTACTTTTATAAAGAATGAATAATATTATCAATTAAAAAAATAAAATAAATAGTATTTGCTATTATTATCTTACTCCTATAAAATATAAATAAAGAATGATGATAAATAAATGACTAGTCCACCCATTAGAATAATGTATGGGTTAATGAAACCGAATATATGTTGCAGACTAAAGGAGTTCCTCTCAACGGAGCAATGGGTATTGTTTATATATAAATAATCAGATTCCTGAAATTTCTTTGTCTTTACTAATATCTCAATTCCAAAAATATATCTGATGTTATTTTCAGAGCCGGATATCTGCAGCAGTTTGTTTCCTTTTCTAAGCCTTGCCAAGATGTCGCTAACTGTTGTAGTAATGTAGGAGCCCTAGATTTTTTTCTGACACAGTATTGAAGTTTGAGCTTTTGAATATCAAAAAATAACTTTTGTTTTTTCTAACTCATTAAAAACTATATACTTAGGGTGTTAAATATGTATATATAATTATGTATGTATAAACCTGAACCTTCTTTTATAAGTAATTAATAATGAGACTTTATTTCAAAATAGTTTGATATATTTGAAAAGAGGATTTCAAAAATTAAATGGTTTGATTTTGAGAATGCCATTGTAATTGTGATAATGGTTAGCTTTTTTATATTTTAAGCCTTATAATTAATTAAATCCTAAATATCCCTTGCGGTTTCATATGCATCTAATTACATTAAAAATAGCTTTTATTTATATACTTTCGAATTAAAATTGCAGATTATTACGTAGTTTATGCATTTTATCTTCATAGGTTATAAAAATATGGTAAAACTCTATATTTTTAGCTAAATATGCATACTTTTCTAAAATGGTAAAAACTGAGTCAATTTCTGTTGCAATATTTATTGGACTAATTAGCTGAGTAATTCAAAAATTGCAATCCAACTTAAATATGTAGAAATCGTATATATAAGATGGGTAACTAGAGGTTTCATAACTGAATGTTCAAGAAAATGATAAATATTCATGAGAAAATAAATTTATATACATTAGACAATAATCTAAAAAAAATCCATTTATCTATAGAAGCAACTCCTTGATCTGAAAACTTCTGATACACTTCTAAGGTTTTTTTTAGCTAGTTCGATAAAAAGAATTTCAAGTTATTGACTTGCTCAAATTCTATGTGACTCTCTTTTTTTCTATCTTCAATCATAGTAAAGAATATTTCAGTATTTATAGAAACACTAGCTTATTTGACTTTTTACCAGCAATAAAAATCCTATTTGCGATAAAAAAAAGGGATTATAGTAAAATAAATAAAATTAAATATACATCTGAATCAAATAGTAAAACACTGCTCCAACTGATTTTACGCATTTAAAATTTATTTTGTGTAGATCGCAAAAAATTAATCTTTCCTTTGTATATTAATATAAACTTTGTTTCTCGAAGAATATCTTAAATTTCAAATTATAATAGGAATTTCATAACTGTAACCAACATAAAACTACACAAACTGTTTTTTTCCCTTTATGGACAGAAATTAACCATGCTTATTCATTTTTATTTAGTTAATCTAATTAGCTTATGAATTAACAAATAATATTTACAACTAATGTCTGAAATTCAGTTTTTACATTTTCTGATGCATGAACTGAATTTTAAGGTAATTTCTTATTTAAATTTGAAGAAACAATTTTTATTTCATTTTCTTACAAAACTTTTTGTAATTTGCCTTCTATTTTTAAGATTATGTACATTTTTTACATAAGGGAATATGATAATTAATCAAATTCATTTGCTGTATTAATATAATGAATTCCCCTGACATTCCAATGGATTAAAAAATATCATAGATGAAATGCATTTTTTAAAAAAAGGTAATTTTTCGATTCAGTTGTAAAAGGTATTATTTTTAGCTTCGAAAAATTTTCTTCTAGAAGTGTTTTAGGAAAATAGAGACTGGAAACAGAAATAAGTTTCATTTAATTCTATAGACTATTGTGACATCTGAGAAATTAGTGTCATCTTCCAACCGTGAAAGAGCTTTCAGTTATATGAAGGACAAAAAAAGTAGAATAAAAATGAATGAAATAACACAAAAATGAAAAAGAGGGAAAAGAAAATGTAACATCTGTTCGGGAAAACCATTTGTTCAAGCTCAAGCCCGCGTGAAGAAATTTGCAGCTCTTCAGCGACATTTATCAGAAACTTGTCTGAAATACTTGTTGATGTCTTTTTTCTTTTCCTTTTTACAAGCTGTAAAGAGAAAAAAAGCAAAGAAATGGAAAACATTGAAATTCAACTTAAATTTAAGACAAAGGCAGTTCTGCTTCACATGTATTTGTTTATTTATTCTTTTATAGGATACACTTTCATTACTTGACTCCGCTAAATGATTGTCATTTTCTATAAAATCGAGTCATATATAAAAATTACACGATAATCAATTTTCTCAAATTTAGAAAATATATGTATAAAAATGTGTACAAAAATTTTTTAAGATCATTTTCCAAAATACTTTAATGCTATTTACACAAAATGCTTTTTACATTTAATATTTAGTAATTTAAAATTTGAATAATATGTTCAGTTTATTTTATGTCAATACCTTATAAGTATTATATCAAAACTTATATTATGTTATGTTTTATATTATATCAATATATATATTTACTAAAACATGTTTAACATTTTTTTATATTTTATGTAAGCAATTTCATTTGTAATAAAATGAAAACAATTTTCTCTCATTATTGTATAAATTTATTTTCATTTTATTATCTTGGATAGTTTTAACAATAAATATTAGATTCTTTCTTTGATAAATACATATATTTTTTGTGATTTTGTATATCTTGCAGGGTGAACATCTGATCTGAGGTTAAAAATGGCGTTTGGTTTTAATCACCTGAGCAGATACAGAAATGGTTGGATTGTTTATTTCTTGCAGCTTAAGTGACGTATTTCCTGTGGGAGTGGTTGTACTGTTGCTGGTGATTACCTCCAAATCTGCAGCTTCTGTACATCCAATCATTCAAATTTATTCAAGTGCCTCAAGGTGGGAAAAAGTAGTCAAATTGGGTACCATTCTATGTCGAATTAGAATCAAATATTATTTCCGTAATTTACTTCAGGAAAATAATTTTAAAAAAACTTGTTTTAATAATTTTTATACTGCGCAACACCCCGACCTATCCGGAAGCTATGCGGGAAGTTTGATGGATCCATCGATGAACAACCCCACTTAGCACGAAGGCAAAAATTATACTTGGTGGCATTGGACTCTTACAAATAATAAAAAACCATCTAGAGAAAGCTCCTATTGTTACAGAAAAATAATAGTATTAGGAAAATATCACATTTTAAATTACATACTTATTTGTAAAACATTAAAAATGCATAGAATTTTTTAATAGAATACCGATAGTTACATAAAACATGTTATGTTGAGAAAGAACCAAATACAAAAAAAGAAATGTTTCTAACAAAAAATTTGATGATGGAATTTTTATTTACATTTTTCCCATATTTTTTTATAAAATAACTTGACACTAAATGAATTTTGTTGAATGATATCTTAGAAACAATTTGGGTTCTTTCGTTTTTGAAATTTTAAAATTTATTAATCACAGAGTATAAGAATTTAGTTGCTAAAATCAAAATTTAAATTTTACCATCTGATAATTTTTATATATAAAGGCACTGAAATAGACTATGACGAAGTAAGCTAATTTATTGATACCCTCCCTAAAGAAAAGACATAAAGTTAAAGAGTTACATTAATTATATTATAAAGCTGTAAAATTCAGCAAAATATGATTATCTGTATCCATAAAAATCATTTACAGAATTCTAAACACCATTATTACTCTCTTAACACAAAGTCTATAAATTGAAATGTTATATCAACTGAAAATTTCCATTATCCATTACGCAACGACAAATGATACTTCCTAACTTGACTTAGCTTTCGTAACAACCTTCCATCCAGAGAGCGAATTTTGAGTTTGCCGACACGTCGGATTGTTTATTAAGAGACTGATGAAAACGAGTATATAGAATAGGAGGCTATTGGGAATACGGAAAGGAATTCTAGTGGTCCTTTGGGAGGACTTAACAGATAATAGTAAGGTATAGCCTTCCCTTGAGACTGGTTATAAAGAGGCGTTTCCATGCCCTTTCATCGATTAGGATAATAAGATGACTTGCCATATCATTATGTAACACTCAGTAGTAAATCAAAGAATGAAACGACAAAGAAATCTGTTTGATATTAATGAATCTCATGTTTTATGACTTACTGGTGTAGTTAAAATTGGTAATCAAAAATATAATGATGTTAGCTGTAATTCTTTTACATTTGATATCGCAATCAATTTCTAAAACTTCTTTAATATTTAGGTATGACTCTTATAATTTAGTTGAGGAATACACATTTTTGTTCTCTTACCTAAATTTGTAATAAGATTTACTAACACAATTTTACGCATTTATTGAAATAATGTTTGGTATTTAGTATTAAAAACTATCTTCTTAAGCATACAACAGTAATTTGCTTATTAAATCCTATTTGAAGAAATATACCTTATATTTTCCGATATGACATCAAACATTTCAGATATTTATACATTACACTTTTACATTAGATGATCTTGAGTTTATTTTTCAAAATATGAAATAAATGTTGTTTCCTTTATTTTATTTCACATTACAATTTTTTTATTCAATATATAGTTCTAACATTTTGCCAGTTGCTATATTCCATAAAAATTCCTATGTAAATGAAGAAAATGTAGAATATAAAACTTATAAGAACTAATCATATTTACTGTTCCATTATCAAAATGCAGCAAACTAATGCTGAAAAAATGTAAGAGCAGAGTTTATTTTTATAATTTTATAACATCCTTATAACAGCATGTATGTAAACACAAAACTCAATCAATAAAAGAAGTAACACAACAAAGCAAAAACATTTACATACAAAAAAACAATCTATTACATAAATAGGTACATGTTAATCTTACTGGGATTAATCAGATGCGGAGTGTCATCGACTTAGTACTAAAAGATACCTTGTGGACATTAATGTGAAGAAAAGAACGGTCAAGATGCACTTTTGTTTTGCCGTCATACATCCTTTAAATCCTTCCATATATATAAATCCTTTGACACCCTCTTAACTTCGGGATGGCTGCTACTTTAAGCATAAAAGTATTTTACTAGGAAAAGTAAAATAGCATTGCAGTACTGAATTAAATCGCATACAGTCCCCTTGGTGAGAAACTGCGGATGTGCGATTCCTATCACGAAAACAAATAGAGAAAGGGGAAAAAGAGATTTACAAAGATGTATGACGGAAAAACAAAAGTGCATCTTAATCGTTCTTTTCTTCGCATTAATGTCCTCAAGGTATCTTTTAGTACTAAGTCGATGACACTCCGCATCTGAGTAATCCCAGTAAGATTAACATGTACCTATTTATTTCTCTGTAGCTATACATTACAAAAACATCGATAGATAGTACTTAAGTTCATAGATGTGTATTGTTGCAGATAAAATGCATGTATTTTAGTGCAATTATATAACAAAAAGAATAACCATAAATCTCTTATTAAAAAGAAAACTATCTAAATATATTAATTTTCACATTCCAGGCTCTTTAACACATGCCAAAATATTAAAATGCTCCAAAACCTTTCATCATGAGAATGAAAGGAGAATGTTTTTCCAACCATATAAAATATGGATTTCACCTTAAGAAAATGCAATACAAAGGCATAAATGCAGTAATTTCAATAACTGCATTATAATCAACTCTCTCAGGTAATTAAAGGAATTGAGATCGTCAACAACAATTCCTTGAAAAAAAAAATGAAAATGAAAGAGACACACAAGAAATTATCATTTTTGAGAGGAGCGGGAAATTGACATCATCATGTATAGAGGGAAAGAAATTTTCTATAAAGACTTGTCATAATGTTCAAAATTAATGCAGTAAAATAAAAGTACTCTACAAATTTAGAAATATGTCTCTACTATAATGAGCAATAATACAAAATTAAATATTTAAGTCATTTAAATGACCTTTAAAGCTCCTTTAACGAAACAAAAAGAAAGGAATATCATAAGCGTAGGAAAATGAGGGAATAAAATCGATTTGTTGTGTATCAATGCAACAAGATTCCTCTCTTGAACTCGATAATGGCTCATTTGTACATTTGAGGAATTCTAAAGAATTTTCACCTATTTTGTTAAACCCAAATTTTGATGGAGAACTGCTAATTTTTTTGGATAATTACTTATTGACAAAGAAATTAAATAAAGATATGAAAGAATTCCATTTATTCTTATTAAGACGTTTTTTGTAAAGCTCGATTAACTTAGCGCTTCTATTAACTGAAGAGTATTTTCAATGGATTACAGGGATTACGTAAAACTCACCAATAACTTTATTCTTTAAATACATATGCTTATTATTATAATATTTTATTTCATATATTTTCATGAGATTCTTAAATTACCTGTATGTATTTTTTCTTTATTTGTATATATGATTGCAGTTTGCTTGATGAGTTTTTCTCCAATTGTTGATGGCGTTGTCATTGATGTTGTTTTAATTTATACACAAAATTATGCTACAACAGTTTTGGCTCAAGAAGCCATTTTTATAGAATCCCAAAAGTATAAAAAAGAATATATAAGTCTGTTGGCATTCATTCACTTTTGGGTCATCGGTTTTTGATCGATGTGCTATAGATTTCCTAGTTTCAGTAAATGAACCGTAATAATTTTCAAAACTTGCTATACTTTTTTATGGAAACAGCTGGTCACCATTGTTATATTATTACTTTTAAAACCGTTTTAAATTTAGTCTGAAAAGAAAGGCTGTGCTGTCTTATGAGTATTATGCTTTTAAATTATTTATTAATTTGAATCTATTTTCTAAAACATTTAATCCAATGGCAAATTAGTTCTAGAAATGTCTAATGAATTTATTTTTTCAATATAAATATAATAAACTTTCCATAAAAGGAAACATTTTTGTACACAGTATTTAAGTTCTCCATTTGAAATATAAATTTTTGAATCCTTATTAATTTATTCTACTATCACAATATTTTATTTTTAGTTAAAGCCTTTTATAACACAAATATAAACTGTAGGAACTAAATAATAAATTAAGTATTGAATTAAAGTACATCAATAAAATATTATGCACCATTAAAATGGTTTCATTTAACACCTTCCACGTACTTTGCAAATTCATAAGAAATATTTATTAATAAATATAAATAAAGCCATCAATAATATTTTTTAAAAACATTTTTAAATAATTTTAAAATTTTTATTATTTTTAAGTTTATTTATTCAACCTAAGAATCCAAAAGTAAATTATTTAATATTCCATATAATATAAACATGCTCAGAATTTTTTTTTTTTTGCTGCGGGCTAATGATAAGTAGAAGCGTGTAATAATATATTTGGCATTTTTCATCAGATGTATGCATTTACAGTAATTAGGTATAAGCTATTGTTCATAATTAAAGAAAAATTTCTCCAAGTGATTATTTGTAGACTATTTGTTCATTTTCTTGGTATAATTAGTTGCCTATACACTCTTATATTATAAAATAATGAAAGACAATAAGGAAAAATAACTTATTTATAAAAACAGCATTAATTATAGCAATTCAAGCAAAAACTTTTATCATAATGAGAGTTTATGTATATACCTTTGCTTAGACAATAATAATAATAAATTTCTAGTTATTATTTTTAAGTAAGGGTCACATTTTTCGAAACTCTTCAAAGATAAATTTCTTTCAGTGCTAACAGCATTTATCTTATTCTTTGTTAATTTTTTATCTAAATAATTCGTTTAGCACCTCACTAATGACTATACACAATATTACCGTCTGAAATCCAAGTAACTTATTGTAAAGTTCCACCAGTTAATTTCACCATTAAGTCAGGAGTCTCAAACGCACATTTTAAAACAAATAGAGCCGAATCCTTTTATATCATTCTTTAGTTTGTTTGCGAATAAGTATATATCAAAAGAATTACATTTATCCCATCAAACTTTGAAAATGTGATTTCGAACAAATTATTTGAGATTTTTTAAAAATACGAAAGAGCAAATAGCTAGCTCAAGAAATGAAACGTCTTGTATTGATATAAAATTAATCGATTATGCTGACGAGATTTCCTGTGCTAACGATTGTTCTCTTTCTTCATTAGAGTTATGCAATTCAAAAGGTCATTTGAATGGATTTAGCATTTTATTTCAAATATAATTGGGCATTATTTTAAAGACATATTCCAGAACTGTAAAGTAAATTTCACACTTCCGCGTTAAGAAGGAATTTTATGATGTGCCATTAGAGGAAACTGCTTTTCTAGAAACTCAGATGATGGCATTTTTCAATTCTATGAAAAAGTTATTGTTTCAGATATTTTAATTTATTTTTGTTTTCAAGTTTTAGTCTTTTAATTATCCAATTATTTTAAATATTATTAACTTCATGTTTTCTCTCTCTGCATTGCATTTTCTTCTCTTGTTTATTTTCTTGAAGCAGGAAGAAAATTTTCAATTGGTGGATGATAAATTCACCATTCATTCAGATATTGCAAAAAGAATCAGGTAATGTTTTACATTTACTGCTTTTTCGGTAGTTGCTGAAAAGTCGGAATTGTTTCAGAAAAATTTTTTTTTCGAAAATAAGCCGTTTATTTTTAATGGTATTTAAAATAATCCAAAATGGTTAACGGTTATGAAGTTATGTATTATTTATGTATGAAGTTATGTATTATGATTTGTACAAAACTACCTGTAATGTATTGTTTGTAAAATTGCTATTTCTACTTCAATTAATCACATAAAATATGACAATCAATAGAAGTAACATGTTCGTAAAAAATATTTAATGAAATTTCAAGTTATAATCACATTTAACTTTTTCCAATATATCTAGTTATTAAGTTCAGAGGCACTTTACGATAGTGGATATCATTCAAATAAAGGTATTGGTCAAAGAAATATATATTTCCTACTTTTATTTGAGGAAACATCTAGATTTCAATAGTGTAATATTATTTCTAGCCTTTTTTTCCTTAGAAGTATCGCAAATAGATACAGTAACGGATGCTTATATGATGTTATCATGATAAAGGATGTTTACAATTCGACCCACAAATGTTGAACCAAGCAGTAAAACGAAAACTCAGAGGGTACTTATTTCAGATCATCTTAAATTAAATTTCTTATCAGTATATGTATATATGTGT